>LS488531.1:274638-328417 GCA_900490705.1 Pristionchus arcanus | reverse complement strand
TTTCATATTCTGCAATAAAATTCCCTGCGTTTCGCATACTAGATAGGGTCAGAATTCTTTTAAACTCAAAAAAGTCGTATTTTATTTTTTGCCATTATTGTTTTTTGTCCTTCGTCTTCGGTCAAAATATAAAAGTTTTTTGAAATATTTTTCCGCATTTTTTAAGCCAAACCGGAGGTCTCTAGCTCATCGGAGAGCTGAGATATGATATAGCCGGGCTGGGGACCGGAAAATTCCTAATTGCCGGCTTTGGGACAAATGTCCTATATTTTTCGAATCCTGGTCCCTAGTGGGCTCTCGCATTATATTATGGTCGAAATCGGTTGAACTTTTTGCAAGTTGTTCCTGGGCAGCTCCGCTTTCTCGTGATTCGCGTGTTAATTCCTCCGATTTCGTAACTATAACGAATTTTGTCAGTTGCAATTCGGCGCCGGATTGGATTTGGACTTTTGATAATGTGATTACGCTCGAATTCGATGCTAACTGTGCACACATTCTATCGTGCTCATCTGGAATCGATCTCCGTTCGTTTAAGACGTTTAAATTATATTATTAACTTTAATCATTGCGAACGATATTCAGGCGTGCACTTGTATCGTGAGGATAGAATGACTATACTCTCAAGTGGCTACAGCGATAACGCACAGAATCGGGAAAATTTCTATCCCCCTCCCGGGGCCCAATTATTTGTTGGCGACGGGTAATCTTGAATTAATTTTAATATCGGATATGTTATCGGCACTTTTTTCAGAATACGTGGTATTGTAGATATAGAGATGCAGCTATGTTTCGATTCGGACAACACGGGATATCTTGCACTACAAAAGGAGTATTCAGGAACATTTTATGAGTGAGTAAATAGCGAAAAAAATTTTTTTATGTTTCTATTAATTATAGATATTACAATGGCTCACATACGGAACACTTCTTTACTAATTTCTTCCAGGTATCAGTTTGCATCTTGAAATTTATTGTTAGCACAATTAATCGAATATCGTACATCCTTGATACTTCGATTTCATCAAGATTATTTCATTAAAAATAGTCAATTTAGATTTTTTTAATATGGGGGAGGTTCTCGAAAGCATCGTCCCTTCATTGTTCTAACTCTCTTATAGTCTGAATGTTAGGGTCAAGCAGGCAATCGAGCAAATGGTTGGTAAAACTCTAAGGGTTCCCAAATTCTCAATTAGCAAGATAATATTTGCGAATAATACGAAATATAACAATGTTCAGATACGCTGGGTGCCAAAACCATTACAAAATGAAGAGATTTCTAATAACCAGGACATCATAAATATTGATGTACGAGTTTCCTACCCGGATGACGGTAATATAGCAGTATGGCATAAGTAAATAAAGTTTTTTTTCAGATTGTCCCGACGGCTACACGTTGGTTGCATCGACAGATGGACAGAGATGGTGCTACACTGACATCTGGCCGCTACCTCCAGTTGCCGGTTTTAACTATTCCGTATGTTGAAGGAGGAGTCCCACGAATATCTGGCTAGCTGAGTACTCGTTGTGAGATGATGACTGGCTCGTGGTGACTTGATAGCACTTTCGAAACTCAATGTTCGTTTTCACTGATATACGAGCATTTGGCTGCGTTCCAAGTGACCCTGAAACGCAGGCAAAGAGCTAGACGCGCGCGAAAAAAGAAGAACGCGCCCTCTCATACCTCCTTTTGCATAGTCGCCCGCGCGGTTTGTGGGACTCCATCTTTAATTTCGTGCGAACGTAATCAATAAAAAGTCGAAAATTTGCATTCGAACAGGAAGCCATGGCAATATGCAGTACTAGAGGAGAAACTTTGCCGATTATGACATCGGAAGAGGTTATAGAGATATCTTCTTCGATTGCTCAACTTTTTGCTTTAGATTAGATTTAGTGTCGAAACGTATACAACAAATCGCTTTATTATTGGAGACTACTGGATCGGTCTCATTTGCGATACCGGTGAGCCGAGTAATGATTGTAGAAGTTTTTTTATCTATTTTAATATCAGATAATAACGCTTTGATGTGGCAAGACGGTCAAGCCTTGGAGTACAACGCTTTCTACGATCCAATAGGTTAATAGCGAACTTTTTGCGGAAATTTATAACACACTTTGGCTCTGGTCCGTTTTGGGTGTCCCATCAAAGTTTCCTGGACCCGGCAAAGTTTTCCGGTCCCATGAAAGTTGTCCGGTCCCAGTGATATTTTCCTGGACCCGGAAATAGATTCCTGGACCCGAAAATAGTTTTCAGGACCCGAAAATAGTTTCCTGGACCCGAAAATTGTTTCCTGGACCCAGAAAAAGTTTCCTGGACCCATAAATAGTTTCCTGGACCCATCACTCACCAAGTGCAATTGCAAGTTCCAATTGCTATTCAATACAAGGTTCAATTTATGATCTTCGTAATTGCTTTGACTTGGGCTCAATGCTTTATACTTAGTGCTTTGTACCACATTAGTTTTTCTGCAGAAAAACAATGTCATAACGTACAATGATGGGAACTAGTTAATTATTTTTCGGGACCAGGAAACTATTTCCGGGTCCAGGAAACTATGGGTCCAGGAAACTAATTCCGGGTCCAGAAAACTATTTTCGGGCCCAGAAAACTATTTTCGGGTCCAGGAAACTATTCGGGGTCCAGAAAACTTTTTAAAGACCGGGAAACTATTATGGGACCGGAAAACTTTGATGGGACACCCAAAACGGACCAGAGCCCATACTTTTTCAATTACAATTTTCAGCACCAGTTTTGAAATTATTATTTTTTCCCATTCAGATCCAGGCTGTACCGATGATGTTGCATTTGCCAATTGGCTAGAAAATGCTTGTTGGGGTCCAAACACCCCTGACACCGTGCTTCCTTTCATTCTCTGTGCCAGAAGGTTTACCATTTTTTTTCCAATTCAATTAAAAAATTAAATCACAGGCTTATTATTGAAGCTGAAGCAAAAACATCGACGACTGAAAATTCGTATCCAACTGAACAATCAACAAATTATGACGACTTTACCTCCACAATTTCGATTGATTCTTCGACGTTATCGAATACTGATTTTTATGAGTCTTCGCCTGAAACTTCAGCAACTGAATCTGCAACTACGATAACGGAGT
Source organism: Pristionchus arcanus (assembly GCA_900490705.1). NCBI lineage: Eukaryota > Metazoa > Nematoda > Chromadorea > Rhabditida > Neodiplogasteridae > Pristionchus > Pristionchus arcanus. The sequence continues at coordinate 325,306 of LS488531.1, read as the reverse complement.
CAAATAACAGGTCTGTAGGTATCATTTTCTTCAACATAAATTTTTTTCAGCTCAATCTTTCCGCTTTGGATAATTATTGTGGTTGTTATATTCTTCTGTGGCTGCTTCATTGCATTTATTCTACTCGTTCGGCGAAGAATCATGTCGCTCAGAGCACGCGTGGTAGAGGTAGATTAAGAGTGTTGTTCACATTCTCATTAAAGCATACAGGAACAATTAGATGGAGGCAAGAATTTGGATGCTGACACTGTCCGGAAAGCAAATTATCGGCGATATTATGGCCCACCAGGCAAAAATAATGAATGGGAAATCGAGAGGCGATTTGTTGGCATTGATTATTTGAGCAAACTCGGTGAAGGTGCCTTTGGGAGTGTTTTCTTAGGTGAGACTAAGAGATAAGAATAAAGATCGAAAAAAAATAGAAAATGCACTCACAATTTAAGGCCGAGTTCGCGCAAAGAACATTCCATCCGTTGTGGGAAGATCCCTTGTCGAATTCTCATCAATGATAAATGACAACAATTCAGTGGCTGTCAAAATGCTTCGGGGTAGGTTGATAAAAAATAACTTGATAAAAAATATTTCATTTTTTAATTGTTTTAGAAAATGCTGACGCGGAGAAAAAGCTGAAGTTTAAAGCTGAAATTGAGATCATGCAACGAATTGGATCGCACGAACGACTTGGTACTCCAATCATATTTGTTGTATATTTTGGATTTTCCTCTCTTTAACAGTGTCCAAAGGGGTCGGGTGGCGAGGCCGAGCAGACAAAATCTACTGTTCTTAAACATTTATGTCTATTTCAGTGAATATCTTGGCGTGTGTGACCTTGAGTGATCCGAATATGCTCATTTGCGAATATTGTGCGAACGGGGATCTCCTTAACTTTTTGCGAAGAAAGTAGGAACACTTTGTAGAAATTAATCTAGACAATTCCCTAACTATTCACAGGAGAACGTTTATGCTGGCGAATCCTGACGAGATTGACGCAGAAAAAATTATCACAGCGAAAAAGCAGATGATGTTTGCAATACAAATCGCCTACGGACTGGTCCATCTTCTGTAATTTACAGACAAATTACACAAAAATATCAGGAATACATCTCGTCCCGGGGATTCGTCCATAGAGACATTGCTGCGAGGAACATCATGTTGGACAGTCAAGAACGGTGTAAGATTGGCGATTTCGGACTCGCCAGATTTGTTGGAGAAGAAGATGGCATTTATCATGCTCAGGTAAGTTGTTCATTGACAAATTAAGTTTCTCGAATTCATTTTTTCTAGGCAGGAAAACTTCCCCTAAAATGGATGTCACCTGAAGCAATCGAACATTATTTCTTCTCTTCAGTTTCTGATGTGTAAGAGATGTTCAGTCGACGTCTGAAACAATGCAATTTTAGCTGGTCTTTCGGTGTTCTGCTGTTTGAAATAGTCACGCTGGGAGGAACACCATACGCCGGATGGCCAGTATCCGAGGTTTACCCATTCGAATGTTAGCATGTAGAGCTCGAAATATGAGCCCCTCCATTTTCGTCCCTTTATATTGCCCATTTTCTCGGAAGCTCTAGTGACGAGAGAGTGTGCGAAATTAAGAAACGGAATATTTGGAGCTCCAAATAACTAACTTTTTTAGCTGCTGACCCGTCTGAAGCAAAACGAGAGAATGGAACGCCCTGACAATTGCAGCGAAATTTTGTGAGATTATGCAATTAATGCAAAAATATACAAATAAAATACAATCTTATTTCAAGGTACGATCTAATGCGAGCTTGCTGGTCGGAGAAATCTGCCGATCGTCCAACCTTTACCGAGTTAAGGATGCATCTCGGAGAGCTGTTGGAAGACGTGAGATCAATTGGCAAATATATGACAATGGAATATGTTTACAGATCAGCGAAGATGGATACTACTTGAAGCTCAATGCAAATGCGAATTATTATGTTCTGGGGAGTAATGCATCCGAATAGCACATATCTGTATAAATTTTATGCAGCCAATTCCTGCAATATAGTTTACCATAAAATTTTAATAAGTTTTCTGAACATGAATTTATTCAAAATGCAGCATGCTCATCTGTCCCGGCTACAGATTAAGTAGGGCGGATGTCGACGCAACTTGAACTTTTTTTCATATTTGTTCTACGTTCTGCGTCTATCCTTTTCTATACATTTGGAAGTCTTCCTGGATATGAGCTTCTAACATTGAGGGCAGACGCAGAACGTAGAACAAATATGAAAAAAGTTCAAGTTGTGTCGACATCCGCCCTACTTATTATAGCCAGTTTCTCTTCAATATCAGAGAAAGAAGTTCTTGGTTAGCCGACGTATCTCACCGCCTAAATTCGTTTTGTTTATCTCCGTACTGATAATGTAATATTTCGCAACGATAATATGCATATAAAAAGAGATTTTAGTAAGATTGGAAGCTTTGGCGCATTGCAGAATACGTTGTGTGAAACGATCTTGTTCAAATTTAATGGAATGACTTGCAATGCACAAACAATGGTTCCTTTATCGAGTTACTGACACTGAGATAATACGTGGTGTATATTTGTTATATGCGTCATTGCTGGGTGAATAGATATGCGATCTATTTGCAAAAGACTCTGCCCGGTGCAATAATGGAAACACCTCCTGTTAGCCATCCACTTGGAGTGCATACAGGCATAGTTAGATACATTCTCTTATCTGCGTCTGCCCTCACAAACTTATATCCAGGAAGACATCCAAATGTATCCTTCAGTATCAGAGAATTAGCGAGCCAAGGGACATTGCCGTTCGATTCGCACACAGCATATCTATAATTTAGTAATTATAATATATCAGAGATAGTTTTCTTGATACGTTTTGACACAAATATTCAACCAAAGTAGGGTGTTGAAGTTATCTATTTCAAAACACAGATCGACAAAATTTAAGATAAAATAAATTATTACGAATGAGATTGTGCTGGATGGCAAGTGATATTCTGCACGTCACCCCTGATGTCCCAGACACCGTTGATGGAGCTATAGAGCCATGTAGTACCGTTGAAGAAAGTGAACAATCCCCCAAAGTGAAACAACTCTCCCTTAGAAGGCGATATGTGAACCACATAAGGCTGAATGGGATAATGATTATTGAAACTTTTTTTTATAATGAGTACCAGATATCCCGAGGGGCATTTGTATCCATCACTATCACAAATTACTTTTTCATCAAGAGTAGTCGGACCACATTTCGGGTCTGCAAAAATGAACGGGCAAAGAGAAAACTATTTTTGTCAAGAGGTAAACTGACTTGTGGTAGAGCACATTCCAACTTCGTAGATAGTCTGTAAAATGTAAATCGGATTCGATATCTCAAAGAGAAGACTAACCACCGGTTCAGTGCACATGTTCGTTTTCGGTGCACTCAGAAGAGCGCACATGCTTGAATTGAAATCATATGAGTAGGCAAGACATTGCTTTTCCGTGGGAATGGGCGGATTGAACATAGTACAGTTGTCACCAGCTCTGAAATATGGATTTGATTTAGGTTTGGAGATCAGGCTTACGTAGGGACTTGATTGGCGCAGTTGCACGCAGTGGCACAGGCGCGCTGATTAGGCACATGAAGTGGGCCATAATGGCGATCCCGTACCTCGGATGACTTGATTCGAGTGTAGCACGGAATCGAGAGGGCCTAAATATTTATATTAGAACTAAAGTTTCGGATGTAAACGGCTCACAATGTGAACAAAGGCGACTCCTAGGAGCCATATGCGGTAGGTCATTGCTGGAAAGAAGAAAGAAGGGGGAATGAAATCCACTTGGAAGAGTCTTCTTCCCTACTTCTTTCCTCTCGAATGAATGATGCAAAATGGGAAATGCTATGGAGATGTCATGAAAGCGGAGGAAAGTGAAACATCCTGCGTCTCGAGTGAAGATCTCGACTATACGATTCTTCCCTCATCGCATACAGCCGTCAATATGTTTGCACGAGCGAAGAAGGAAAATGTGATGATGAACCTACCTGTTTCCTTCCATTAAAACTGTAAAAATAATTCCTGATCCGCGTCCTACTATACATATGGCCAACAAAGTACGGTTGCATTATCGTGATAGTGGTATAAGGTGTATGTATATTCTTTATTATAGGCTGATTGATATACATGATCTTCTCATTCAATCTTATTGCAAGTGACGGTTCTGATAGTCCCATCAATGGGAATGCCTCCCGCCTTCTCCAGCCACCCTCAGGCTGTGCATACAGGCACAGTTGTAACTCTTTTGGATCTGCGTGTGTTCATAGTGGTGGCATACTTGAATCCCGGGAAGCATCCGAAAGTGTCCTTTAGCATCAATGCATTGACGAGGGAAGGCGAGGTGCCATTAAAGTTGCATGCATCGTGCCTGTAAAGGTAAAGGTAAAGGTGTTAGGCATTATCCTCGCAAGGCGGGCTAGCCACCCCATCGTCGAGTAGCCATTGGTATTTACTGTAGTATAGTATTTGCTAGAGTTTGCGGGTAATCGTCTTTTGATTTCACACACTCTCTCGCCTTTCTGACCGATGAGAGAGTGTGGAAAATGAAGAGACGATTTCCCGTATTTCGAACCATAGTATTTTCGGTCTGAGCCGGTTATTCGGCGCAATCATCTCTAGAGTCTGTAGTAAAACTTATGTCCAGAAATTCCTATTTTAAAGTTATCGATTTGGACACTTGAGTATATTGAAATTTATAAAAATAGTTATAAAAGATTACGTGTGAGAGGATGGCGCAGGTTTACATGTGATATTCTGGACGTCATTACGGTCGAATGTGAAGGGACCATCGAAAAAAACCCAGGCGTCATCATCTCCATCAAAATATATGAGATACGCGCCAGAGTAACGGGCATAGTCAGTATCAGTAACAAGGTAGGGCTAAAATGGGAATATATAATACAGGGTATTTGAACACTATCAAGTGTGAATTAATCACTAAGTATTCTGCGGGACACTTGTAGCCTTCACTGTCGCAGATTACTTTATCGTCAAGGGTGGTAGAACCACATTTCGGGTCTGAAATGCATCGTTAATGTGTGAAAAAAGTTCACTAGAAATTTCTTTAATAACTTACTTGCCGTACAATTTCGCCTTTCATAGATAGTCTGAAATTGGCATATTTCTTAAATTGCACTAAAAACACCAACCACATGTTCCGTAGACAATTTTGATCGCTCTCCTCCCAGAAGCGTGCATTGTCGAGATCCGAAATCATACGAGTAACCGTGACATTCAACATTTGGAATTTTCGGCTTGAATACCGTACAGTCGTCAGAGCTATAATATAAATTAAAATAAGGGTCTGAAACGAGGTTGAGTAACCTCTGGTTTACACCGCTTGCGCAAGCAAGGGCGCATTCGTTTTGCTGTTTCACCAGAAACGGGCCATGCAGAGTATTCATGGCCTTAGATGACTTGGTTTCAGTGTAGCATGGGATGGAATTTACCTGAATAATCATATTACTTCGGAATAATCGGACCTAAAAGTCTCACAATTTGTAGAATCGCAACTCCCAAGAGCCATGTATGGTAGGACATAGCTTGGTAAACGGGAAAAAATGAATGAAATCCACCAGGATGGTTCGTTTCCCTTCCCTTGTTTCGCTCGATATGAATGACTGATAATGTGCAGTAATATGAAGATGAAAGCTCTGCGAAATCGAAATTGCCTAATAACAAGCGCCCAAATAGTTCTTTCTTCTCCTTGTTCTCCCCTCCATTCTTTCCAATCGATGTTTTATGTTGAAATTTTCTCAGTGGCCATAAAGCGCAACGAGAAATGGATGGGCAAATTTCGAGAACGGTTTGACACGTGCAAAAATCTGAACAGTATTCTTCATTTATTTGGTGATCGAGGACACTTCCGTTTTATTTATTTGGCTATTGACTACTACCACATCTCAGCAATTTCTTTTTTTTTTTGGTTTCTCTTTGAAACGGCGTTCGTCTTTGCTGAAGTTTCAAATTCAAAGGAACCCCCCTAAATTTTTCTGTCAATAGCTTTCATCGACTATGAAAAGCGTACGTGATTTCATGAGAAGAAGTGAGTCAATCAACACACAGATCGGGAGATCGGCAGGAGAGGATTAGATCACCTATTTCGGAAGCAACCGAAATGTGCTGTTTTGTGCTGAGATTAGTTGTGTTTCACCGCAAACAATCCATGAAACGAAAGCCGGTGATGAGGAATCTGTTCTTCTCGGCAAACTGCGAGCAGTGTCTAACAAAAAAAAGTATTAGGAGAGAAAACTAGTTGAAAGAGACATCTAACACTTTTCAGGTGATTGCAAAAGTCAAAACCGCATGTCGATTGAGAGGGTAAGAATGCTGAAAGGCACTCATAGTCGAGAAGGTAGAAGGAACTTTTTTTGAGTCCATTTTAATCTTTTGGGTCCCAGTTAATATTTTGGGCCCATGATAATCTTTTGGGTCCACGATAAACTTTCGGGTCCACGATAATCTTTTGGTCCTAGCTAGAGGGTAAGAGAGCAGAGACGAAGAATACCACGCAAAGAAACGCATCTGTAAGACGATAAGGCGGCGTGTAATCCTCCCTGCAAGCTTCCTTTTCTGATGTTTTCTCTCAACCACTTTATCAATTCAGAAAGAGCAACTGGCAAAGATCGTCGGTATTTGGTATCTTCATGAGATCAGTATGCGAGTTGAATCATTCATTGTATTGTTACTAGCGAGAATCGTCGGATCGTTTGTATATTCTTGCGAGGAAGTGATATTTCAAGTAAGACAACGTGTTGGAAATATCTAATAAACCTAGTAATAGCTTATGAATTCGACTTTCGAGCAGAACACTAAATACGCATATCTGGCTGTGGAACTAGGCGTGAGTGTTGAATGTTGATTGACACTGTTGAGTCATTTTTTGCAGTCCGTAGGTCGAAATTTAAGTCACAGCATTTTGGAAAGCATATACCTAATTAACGGCGATATTCAATACAGGTTGTCCCATTTTGCCTCATTCATTCAACAGAATAATCGCAGCTTTGCCTCACTTGATTTTGAAGAAAGGCTGGGTTCCGAACCGTGGCAAATTGTTGGATATGACCCTCCGATGACATGCTCTATAGAGTTTACGCTAATCTTCACCAGTGTCAAGCAGGAATTTAAACATTGCACCATTGTAGGGTATATTCCATGTGCATTGAAGAATGGTATTCTTTGCAGTATTATGTAGGAATGAGTGGAGAAGGATCGGGCGTTTTCGTATCTCCACAAAATGGATTGTGGCTCAACTTTCATGTCATACAAGGAGAGGGGAATATTACTGTCTACAGTGGAGCAGGAGCCGGGGAAGACGAGCAACGGTATTTCATGCAAACATGGCCGTGAGTTTAAGCAAACAGATAGAAAGCACTTTCATACATGATGAAAATGGAAAACGTAATCGTTATGCAAAAAGACATTATCTCTCTTTCCAGTATATGCTATCTTCATGATGTTCAGATGTAATACAACGCCTGACTGGATATTCACTTTTGAAAATGCAATTACTGTCGAATTTGATTCCAGCTGCTCCTACAATTTAGCATGTTCAGAAAATATAAATTCGGGTAAGTGTGGTTCGGGTAAGAGTCGCTACTTTTCAGTGGAAAATCGTAAAGCTTCATTATTTGGGATGTTTGGCTTTCTTGTCAACTTATTGATACTGTGATTAATATAAAATTTAATAAATTATTGTGAATCCAAAAATTTGCGCTAGCGTTAATTTTGCTGTACAAAACCTCCTGAAAGTATCAAGTTGCTATCGCCGTTTTGCCCATCAAAACACACTGAACGAGTTTTTTAAACTCACTGTGCAATATAATCAATTGCAGAAATTTACGCATATTATAACGATAGAATAGTTATACTCGCGAGCGGACGAAGTGATAATGCACAAAATCGGCTTGGCCTCAATCTCACTACGAAAATCTGGACTGACTTTTGGTAAGAGCAGATGAAATGTATTACTTATTAATCATGAAAGAGAGAAAAATTCGAAGCTAGAAAGGGAGCAGTGAAAGTGGATGGGAATGATCACCAATGTTGTTTTAAGGTTATTAAATACAAAATAATACGCGTTAAGGTACGCAAACAATGTGAATGTAGAGATGATGTTAAATTTCGATTCGCAAAATACGGGCTCGTTAGATATAAATCAGACTGGCACAATAACTCCGTGAGTTTTCGAAGAAAACACTTGTAATTTTTCTTCGATAGGTATCGAAATGGCACACACTCCGTCCAGTTCAATTCAAAATACTTTGAGGTAATATTAGTAGTTTTTAATTATTGAAATTCGGCTGCACAGGTTCACTGGAATCCAATGCAATTGAGAGCTGACGAGATCTCGAATAATCAGGACGACATTTACGTTGACATACAAATATCACCGGCGATTACAGGTATTCGCGCCAACAAAGAAATTGAAATTATATTTTTTGAAATTTTCGCGTGCCCTGATGACTACACTCTGCTGCTATCAAACGACAACAGTGAGGACCGGTGCTACATTATTGTCTGGCCACTGTACCCCATGATCGGATATAATTTCCAAGTATCGTGAGAATATTTTCGTATCTGACCTTTGACGAACGTTCGAGGGGGTGGAGAAGAGAACAGGCCGGGAGGAGGCGGTAGATCAACTGCCCTCCCCCCCATATTTCCCCCGTCCTCTCTACCAGACAATCAATAGCACGCTAACCAGCACATCTCATTTGCTGAGCATTTCAAACGCACGATAAAAAGCAACGCATTCTAATGCAATTACACGGATAAATTTCAATGAATCAGGAAGCCTACGACGTGTGTGACTCAGCTGGAGATACCTTGCCTATTCTGAGCACGCCTAAAGTGAGTTAGAGAACTTTTACAAAACGGCGTAGCTGATATTATTCACCGACTATTGATTATCTGCGATTTACTGCTTCAGATAAATGCCAATGCTGGCCAATTTGCCACCAACTATTTAGCTAGAGGCGACTTTTGGATCGGCATTACCTGTACAGGTAAGAAAACGTTTAAAAAAACAGAAAAATAATAATTTTTTGTCTCAGAAAATAACACATTTATGTGGCAAGACGGCGAACCTTTGGGGTACAATGATTTCCAAGAAGAGCCAGGTAAATATGCGTTCGTTTTTTAAGCTGATTTTGCCCTGATGTCTACCTACATTTTCATTTGAAAGAAGAAGAAGAATATTATTATTATTTTAACTAATATTCTATTCAGAAAGAAGCATCTATTCAGAAAGAAAAATGCTTCTTTTGAGCTTGTTTTCGCAAATTGTTTAGCAATGAGCCGTGATTAACATTGAAATACTTCTGAAAAAGTAACCATCAGGTACATCATGCAACGGCTCCGAAACTTTTGCATGTTCTACCTTCGGATTTACATGGCAGCAAATTTCGCAGGAAGAAAAAATGAAGTTCGTTCTCTGTGAAAGACGGTAATTATAATAAATATTTAAAAATTATTTTTATTTTTTAAATTTTCTTGAGTGCCCTCAGGCCCACTCCCTTACCAAGCCCAGTAACGACTACCGCTCTAGCGACTAGTACTAAAGGTCACTCCGATACCACGAAATCAATATACTCAACAATTACGACTAGTAACAAATATACGGAATCAACGACTGCAACTACTGCGTCTTCGACAACAATAACTGTTCCAGATAGCAGGTATTTCTAACTTTATGAGTTGTTTATGTTCATATTCGAGAACTATTTCAGTCCCGTTCTTCCAGTCTGGGCAATAATTGCGATTGCTCTGTGCCTCTGTGCCTGTTTTATTGTCGTTATATGTATCACAAGGCGAAAAGTAATTGCATTGAGGTCTCGAATAATAGAGGTTCTTATTTTAGTAGGTTAATTTTTCGTCATCTAATGGTTTAGGAAAAAATAGCGAAACGGAATAAATTGCGGGAAGGAAAGGATCGAAAAGCGAGAAATCATCGGTACTACGGCCCACCGGGTAGCAACAACGAATGGGAAATCGAAAGATCGTTAATTGGCATCGACTATCTGCGCATGCTTGGTGAAGGATCGTTTGGCTGTGTTTACTTGGGTAACCCCACATAAATCGAACAATTAGACTTAAATTTAGAAATTTTTCAGGTAGAGTTCTAACGGAGAACATTCAATCCGTTGTGGGAAAATCAATTGCCGAACTGTCTGCAGTGACAAATGGAATGAATACGGTTGCTGTGAAAATGCTGCATGGTTGGTTCAATGTTGGTCCACTACTTCAGATCTTTTTTTTTTCGATTTTGGACCTTTTCACAAGTGCACGTTTATTGCTGTGAAATACAGTTGATTTATGAAGAATAACTTATTATCAAAGAAAATTTACTCAGAAAACGCCGACTCCCAAAGAGAACGAGAATTTTGTGCTGAGATTAATTTAATGCAAAGGATGGGATATCATGAGCGACTTGGTATGATGAGCAATAATAATTTTTTGGATTACGCAATGTTCAAGTGAATATTTTGGCGTGCGTGACTTCGAGCGATCCAATTCTTCTCATTTGCGAATACTGTGCAAATGGAGACATGCTCGAGTTTTTACGAAAAAAGTGAGCTATTAAAGATATTTTTTTTAATTTTTTATTAATAATTTGTTATCAAATAAATTTGCATTATATTTAGAAGAATGTTTATGTTGTCGAATCCAGACGAGACTGACGTTGAAAAAGTTATTACAATAAAGAAGCAATTCATGTTCGCTACACAGATTGCCTATGGAATGGTAGTTGTTAAAATGTTGCTGTTAAAATTTATATGAAATCTAGTTCTTTTTCAGGAGTACCTCGCATCACGCGGATTCATCCATAGAGATATTGCGGCACGAAATATCTTGTTGGATGAGCAAGAACGATGTAAGATTGGCGATTTCGGACTAGCTAGATATGTTGGAGATGAGGGCAGTACATATCACGACCGGGTAATCCTTGAAATTTGATGAATTAAAACGAAAATTGCTCCTAGGGAGGAAAATTGCCATTGAAATGGATGCCTCCTGAAGCAATAGAGACGTACATCTTTTCCTCTGCAACTGATGTGTAAACGTTTACCAAGTTAAGGAATTCAAAATTTGGAGTGAAAATGTTTAGGTGGTCATTCGGAATTCTACTTTTCGAAATTGTCACGTTGGGTGGATCGCCATACGCTGGGTGGCCTGTTGCTGAGGTTTATCTGATCTCTTTAACTTTCAATTACAATAATTTGCTCAGCTTCTTACTCGACTCAAGCAAAATGAAAGAATGGAGCGTCCGGACAATTGCAGTAATGAATTGTGCGTGCCAGAATACTTTCTCCAAACTTTACAAATTTTCCTAAAGAAAAATCTAAGCAAATAGAGTGAGCCCTCAACCGCTAACTCACAATACAATTACCAGGATTTTCTTGGAAAAAAATGTGACACCAATTCTGAGTCCCGAAGTCTTAAAATCACTTTTAGTTAGATACCGCAAGTTCCGTACGTTTTCGGCCACCACAAATTCAGTTGTATCCATTTTTTATTAGAATGATATTTCCAATTAAGATACGACGTTATGTGTGCATGCTGGTCCGAGCTACCATCCTACAGACCGACTTTTACAGCATTAAGACAACTTCTAGGAAATATTTTAGAAGAAGTAAAGAAATGCAACAAATGCAAGTTCAAATCAGTGCATTGCAGGTTAATGATGATGACTACTATTTAAAGCTAAATGCGGAAGCCAACTATTACTCCCCAGAAAGTAACGTATCGAAATAATAAATGAAAAACACAACCTACTCGCAAAATAAAGATTGCTTTATATTTGTTCTGAGCGATCAACACTTTGCATCGAACAAATTACGATTAACGAATTAGGGACTCGTTGCTACTGGTCGAAGTAAAGGAAATAAGAGATGCCGTACACATAAGATCCACTTGAGCACCCTGCTGTAGTAACAATATCAACCGTCAGAAAACATCATACTGTGACGACGAATTTGTGTGTTTTAGCTGTTAATCTGTGTGATCAGAAGATCGGAAGGTGTTGTAATCCGCCCCGTAAGCTCCCGATATTTTGCGATTGTTTCTGCCGAATTCACTTTGATTCATGAGACACCAGCATCTCAACAATATTTTTCATAAAGCTCAACAGTATGCAAGTATATCTGCTTATTCTGTTTCTTTTCGCCAGAAGCATCGAGCCGTTTGTTTATTCCTGTGAAGAAGTGCTATTTCAAGTAAGAAAAAGTCTGTCCATATTTTCCGATTCAATAAACCAAGTTGCAGCTTATGAATTCGACGTTTGAGTGGAACACAAAATTCGCATACCTCGCCGTCGAATATGAATATGTGAGTAACGAATGCCTATGCCAAGTTATCGTACGGCCAGCCTTTCATTCGCTTAGAATTCTCTTTAAAAGTTAGAAAATATTCTATGCATTGCTGAACATGATTTGTTAGTTGTTTATTTCGCAATCATTTCATGATATAAAAAGCGAAAATGCAATTACATTATTTAAATAAATGTTCAGTCAGACATTACACGAGCACTACTTGAAAACGTTTACTTAGTGAATGGTCGCCATCAGTACAGGTATATTTAAAGCCTATTTTTCTGCTACTGGTTGCTGGATTACTAGCTACGATTGTTGCAGATTGAGTTCCTTATTTAATCCGGTGAGAAAGGGCTTCGCACCTTGGACAATTGTTGGATACGACCCTACTCCTTCTCTTTGCAAGCGAGAGTTTACACTGATCTTTTCAAGCGACGAGCTTCCCGTTCATTTTTTCGCTGACAGGGTAAACTGTCTCGATACCGACACCTTTGACACTGCCCAATCAGATTCAAACCTCTCCGGATTTGACATCGGGTGTTTACGTGTCCCCACACAACGGCTTGTGGATCAAGATGCATGCCATAAGCGGCGAAGGAAACTTCACGATGTTCTCTGGCGCAGGAACCGGGGAGGAGGAGCAGAAATACGCATTGTCGACTTGGCAGTAAGTAAGTCCCAGGCCCTATGACGATGTTTTGCGTACGACAAAACCACTCTCCGAGACAAGAATTGCATTAACGGGAAACCGGTGCTTAACATTTATTTCGATGAAGGTTTTTGGCACTGTACGTATATCATTGACCCAAAAGATTATCATGTTTGGGTCAATGATAATCTTCTAGATATTCGGTAACACATGATTTTCGTTCACAAACTGGCCTTCAATTGTCCCTTATTGTTTTAGATGTGCGGCACTTATTTAGATTAAGTCATCCGATTTCGTAACTATAGCGAATTTTGTCAGTTGTAATTCGGCGCCGGATTGGATTTGGACTTTTGATAATGTGATTACGCTCGAATTCGATGCTAACTGTGCACACATTCTATCGTGCTCATCTGGAATCGATCTCCGTTCGTTTAAGACGTTTATAATATAATATAATATAATATCCGCTTTTCAAAATATTCCGTAAATATTAACTATAATATTAACTATTAACTATTAACTATACTATTAACTATAATCATTGCGAACGATATTCAGGCGTGCACTTGTATCGTGAGGATAGAATGACTATACTCTCAAGTGGCTACAGCGATAACGCACAGAATCGGGAAAATTTCTATCCCCCTCCCGGGGCCCAATTATTTGTTGGCGACGGGTAATATTAACTTTATGGACATACTATATCGGATATGATAGCGGCATTTTTCAGCATACGTGGTATAGTGGATATAGAGATGCATCTAAATTTCGATTCGGACAACACGGGATATCTTGCACTACAAAAAGAGTATTCAGGAACATTTTATGAGTGAGTAAATAGCGAAAAAAATGTTTTTTTATGTTTCTATTAATTATAGATATTACAATGGTTCACATACGGAACACTTCTTTACTAATTTCTTCCAGGTATCAGTTTGCATCTTGAAATTTATTGTTAGCACAATTAATCGAAAATCGTGCATCCCTGATACTTCGATTTCATCAAGATTATTCCATTAAAAATAGTCAATTTAGATTTTTTTAATATGGGGGAGGTTCTCGAAAGCATCGTCCCTTCATTGTTCTAACTCTCTTATAGTCTGAATGTTAGGGTCAAGCAAATGGTTGGTAAAACTCTAAGGGTTCCCAAATTCTCAATTAGCAAGATAATATTTGCGAATAATACGAAATATAACAATGTTCAGATACGCTGGGTGCCAAAACCATTACAAAATGAAGAGATTTCTAATAATCAGGACATCATAAATATTGATGTACGAGTTTCCTACCCGGATGACGGTAATATAGCAGTATGGCATAAGTAAATAAAGTTTTTTTTTCTGATTGTTCCGACGGCTACACGTTGGTTGCATCGACAGATGGACAGAGATGGTGCTACACTGACATCTGGCCGCTACCTCCAGTTGCCGGTTTTAACTATTCCGTATGTTGAAGGAGGAGTCTCACGAATATCTGGCTAGCTGAGTACTCGTTGTGAGATGATGGGTCGTGGTGACTTGTTAGCACTTTCGAAACTCAATGTTCGTTTTCACTGATATACGAGCATTTGGCTGCGTTCCAAGTGACCCTGAAACGCAGGCAAAGAGCTAGAGGCGCGCGAAAAAAGAAGAACGCGCCCTCTCATACCTCCTTTTGCATAGTCGCCCGCGCGGTTTGTGGGACTCCATCTTTAATTTCGTGCGAACGTAATCAATAAAAAGTCGAAAATTTGCATTCGAACAGGAAGCCATGGCAATATGCAGTACTAGAGGAGAAACTTTGCCGATTATGACATCGGAAGAGGTTATAGAGATATGTTCTTCGATTGCTCAACTTTTTGCTTTAGATTAGATTTAGTGTCGAAACGTATACAACAAATCGCTTTATTATTGGAGACTACTGGATCGGTCTCACTTGCGATACCGGTGAGCCGAGTAATGATTGTAGAAGTTTTTTATCTATTTTAATATCAGATAATAACGCTTTGATGTGGCAAGACGGTCAAGCCTTGGAGTACAACGCTTTCTACGATCCAATAGGTTAATAGCGAACTTTTTGCGGAAATTTATAACACACTTTGGCTCTGGTCCGTTTTGGGTGTCCCATCAAAGTTTCCTGGACCCGGCAAAGTTTTCCGGTCCCATGAAAGTTGTCCGGTCCCAGTGATATTTTCCTGGACCCGGAAATAGATTCCTGGACCCGAAAATAGTTTTCAGGACCCGAAAATAGTTTCCTGGACCCGAAAATTGTTTCCTGGACCCAGAAAAAGTTTCCTGGACCCATAAATAGTTTCCTGGACCCATCACTCACCAAGTGCAATTGCAAGTTCCAATTGCTATTCAATACAAGGTTCAATTTATGATCTTCGTAATTGCTTTGACTTGGGCTCAATGCTTTATACTTAGTGCTTTGTACCACATTAGTTTTTCTGCAGAAAAACAATGTCATAACGTACAATGATGGGAACCCGTTAATTATTTTTCGGGACCAGGAAACTATTTCCGGGTCCAGGAAACTATGGGTCCAGGAAACTAATTCCGGGTCCAGAAAACTATTTTCGGGCCCAGAAAACTATTTTCGGGTCCAGGAAACTATTCGGGGTCCAGAAAACTTTTTAAAGACCGGGAAACTATTATGGGACCGGAAAACTTTGATGGGACACCCAAAACGGACCAGAGCCCATACTTTTTCAATTACAATTTTCAGCACCAGTTTTGAAATTATTATTTTTTCCCATTCAGATCCAGGCTGTACCGATGATGTTGCATTTGCCAATTGGCTAGAAAATGCTTGTTGGGGTCCAAGCACCCCTGACACCGTGCTTCCTTTCATTCTCTGTGCCAGAAGGTTTACCATTTTTTTTCCAATTCAATTAAAAAATTAAATCACAGGCTTATTATTGAAGCTGAAGCAAAAACATCGACGACTGAAAATTCGTATCCAACTGAACAATCAACAAATTATGACGACTTTACCTCCACAATTTCGATTGATTCTTCGACGTTATCGAATACTGATTTTTATGAGTCTTCGCCTGAAACTTCAGCAACTGAATCTGCAACTACGATAACGGAGTCAAATAACAGGTCTGTAGGTATCATTTTCTTCAACATAAATTTTTTTCAGCTCAATCTTTCCGCTTTGGATAATTATTGTGGTTGTTATATTCTTCTGTGGCTGCTTCATTGCATTTATTCTACTCGTTCGGCGAAGAATCATGTCGCTCAGAGCACGCGTGGTAGAGGTAGATTAAGAGTGTTGTTCACATTCTCATTAAAGCATACAGGAACAATTAGATGGAGGCAAGAATTTGGATGCTGACACTGTCCGGAAAGCAAATTATCGGCGATATTATGGCCCACCAGGCAAAAATAATGAATGGGAAATCGAGAGGCGATTTGTTGGCATTGATTATTTGAGCAAACTCGGTGAAGGTGCCTTTGGGAGTGTTTTCTTAGGTGAGACTAAGAGATAAGAATAAAGATCGAAAAAAAATAGAAAATGCACTCACAATTTAAGGCCGAGTTCGCGCAAAGAACATTCCATCCGTTGTGGGAAGATCCCTTGTCGAATTCTCATCAATGATAAACGAAAACAATTCAGTGGCTGTGAAAATGCTTCGGGGTAGGTTGATAAAAAATAACTTGATAAAAAATATTTCATTTTTTAATTGTTTTAGAAAATGCTGACGCGGAGAAAAAGCTGAAGTTTAAGGCTGAAATTGAGATCATGCAACGAATTGGATCGCACGAACGACTTGGTATTTGAATCAGCCCATCATTTTGAATTTTTCGAACTTATCCGACATCCAAGGGATTTTTTCGTGTTCTTAATTATTTATGTCTATTTCAGTGAATATCTTGGCGTGTGTGACCTTGAGTGATCCGAATATGCTCATTTGCGAATATTGTGCGAACGGGGATCTCCTTAACTTTTTGCGAAGAAAGTAGGAACACTTTGTAGAAATTAATCTAGACAATTCCCTAACTATTCACAGGAGAACGTTTATGCTGGCGAATCCAGACGAGATCGAAGCAGAAAAAATTATCACAGCGAAAAAGCAGATGATGTTTGCAATACAAATCGCCTACGGACTGGTACGTCTTCTGTAATTTACAGACAAATTACACAAAAATATCAGGAATACATTGCTTCCCGAGGGTTCGTCCACAGAGACATTGCGGCGAGGAACATCATGTTGGACGGTCAAGAACGGTGTAAGATTGGCGATTTCGGACTTGCCAGATTTGTTGGAGAAGAAGACGGCATTTATCATGCTCAGGTTTAAAAACTCATTAGAAAATAAAACTTTACAAATATTTGAAAAGGCTGGAAAACTTCCCCTGAAATGGATGTCACCTGAAGCAATCGAACATTATTTCTTCTCTTCAATTTCTGATGTGTAAGAGATGTTCAGTCGATCTCTGGAACAATGCAATTTTCAGATGGTCTTTCGGTGTTCTGCTGTTCGAAATAGTCACGCTGGGAGGAACGCCATACGCTGGATGGCCAGTGTCTGAGGTTCTGTTAGCATGTAGAGCTCGAAATATGAGCCCCTCCATTTCCGTCCCTTTATATTGCCCATTTTCTCGGAAGCTCTAATGACGGGAGAGTGTGCGAAATTAAGAAGCGGCAGAACACGTTTGGAGCTCTATTAGCAAGTAAACAAACTTTTTTTAGCTGCTGACCCGTCTCAAGCAAAACGAAAGAATGGAGCGCCCAGACAATTGCAGCGAAAATTTGTGAGATTATGCAATTAATGCAAAAATATACAAATAAAATACAATCTTATTTCAAGGTACGCTCTAATGAGAGCTTGCTGGTCGGAGAAATCTTTTGATCGGCCAACCTTTACCGAATTAAGGAAGAATCTCGGAGAGCTGTTGGAAGACGTGAGATCAATTGACAGCTTTCTGACAATTTAATATGTTTGCAGATCAGCGAAGATGGCTACTACTTGAAGCTCAATGGAAATGCGAATTATTACGTTTTAGGGAGTAATGCATCCGATTAACACAAAAATATTAATAATTTGTCTACACCTGTATTTAAAATATTAATAATTTGTCTGCGCCTGTATTTATTCAAACGAAAACTTGAAGCCTGAGCAAGCTCCCCTTATCCGGCTCCATCTACACGTGGTGCAATGCTGCACAAATAATTGTTCATTTATCGAGTACTGACAATAAGATATTTAGATACATGGTGTATGCGTGTTGTTTACTAATTGAGTGGGCCACTAGATGATCGAGCAGCCAACTCTTTTGATGGCAGTAATGGGTTTGCCTCCTGCCTGTTCCAGCCATCCGTCGGGAGTGCACACAGGGACAGTAAAAACAACGCCATTGTCAACGTATGCGTGTCCCCATTCGTATCCAGGAATGCACCCGAGCGTGTCCTTCAGTATCAAACCATTCTGGAGCAGAGGCACGGGGCCGGTATTGCATGCGGCGTGTCTGAAGTTCCTTCTATATAGTCTGGTTCCGGCTATTACGCGGACAAGTAGTTTGAGATTCTCAATATTTTAAAAACTATCTATGTTCCTTCACCAAAAGATCATATGCATTTGTGCATTTGTGCATACATAAAGAGAAGGAATTGGAAAACATACGTGTGAGCAGGGGCAGGTTGGCAAGTGATATTCTGCATGAGCAATTTATTATAATGAGAAGTTTCGTTGACGTAGCTTAAAAACCATCGAGTATCCTTGAAATGAATCAGAAAGCCGCCCATGTGCTGTGTTATGCCGCCCTCATTTATCAAGTATGGCTGTAATGGAATTTTATATTTCGATGTACAGCTTCTGTTTTCGCGTTCGTCTTAAAAATTATCACCAGATATCCAGCGGGACACCGATATCCGTCGCTTTCGCAAATAACCATATCATCAAGAGTGATTGAACCGCATTTCGGGTCTACAAGTACAAATTTTGCTTTTTACAAATTCAAGTACAATACAATAATACAAATCTGCTTCAAGAAATAAACTGACTTGACTTCGAACACATTCCAGATTCGTAGATTGTCTGAAACAAATCACAAATTTAAGCCCAAAAGAGTAAAATGAAAACTAAGATAGAATAAGTTAATATGCATTTTCAATTATTATGCTAAATATACGATCGTATAAATATCAACTTCTAACCACTGGTTCAGCACACATATTCGTGAGCGTTTGTCCCATCAGCGCACATTGGCGAGTATTGAAATCGTACGAGTATCCCATACAATTTTTCGCGGGAATAGGCGGATTGAACACAGTGCAGTTATCATAACTGGAATATTGCTTTATCTTTTTCAGAATTGGGACCTTAAGTAAACCTCTGTTGTGCTCCCATGGCGCAGGTGCAAGCGAGGGCACAGTAGTATTGAGATTGAACAAGGAAAGGGCCATGAATGCGATCACGGGCCTCCGACGACACGTTAGAGAAATAGCACGGTACGGAATGTGCCTAAATTTTTTTGGTTATTCTCAATATATATTTTAAAACTCAAGTTCTCACCGTATGTAGAGTCGCAACTCCCAGGAGCCAAATCAAGTAGGTCATTCTTGGATGGAAGGAAGAGGGGAGTATGAAATCCACTAGGAAGAGTCTCCCCCCTCCCCCCTCTCCTCCCAATGAGTAATGGATAATTGACAGTGCTATGGAGATTTCATGAAAGCGCCGCCAAGCGAGACAGTCTGAGCTCAAAATAGGCCCTTCTTCTTCCTACTCCTTCCTTCTTTGTCTACCCCTATTCTTCCCAATCGATCATTGTGGAGACTACTCCTCTTCTCGTGAATAAAGATAGATGAAAGAGAAACATAATTCAATCTCAATTTAATGACTTTGTTCAATAATCCTGTTGAACTTTGCGTACATCGAAATTGTCACCTCTTTTGCGTCAATGATGACGTTTCATAGGTGAGTTTACTATGTTTTTTTTTGCCAGTGTCCACTGGAGTGTCCAGTTTCCCCCATTTCTTAGGTTCGAAAATAGTATATTATCTTTGCAGAATAATGGATTCCGAGGGATTCATGCTCATCAAGTTTACCGGGCTCTGTCAATTATCATTTACCTGTGAGGCACGACGAGATATCGATGGACGATAATCGAGAACGGATTGATAGTAAACGTTCAAAGCTCGAGAGCATTTCCATTGTCGTTATTAACTTCTCTCACATACACTACTCTTACGCCAATCTCTATAATTTTCAAAGCCGCAAAATGCTTCTCTCCCTATTTATAAAAACAAACGTTATCTCACAAGCGCTCTTCATCTTTGTATTTGCTTACTGTTTGCGGAGGTTGGAGAGTGGGTTTTTGTATTCTCACGCAATACAATCAGGGCTGCCAATCTATCTGCATCCATACCGCTTCCTCTCTCGTCACTCTGGCCACTGATTGAATACGAGTGATGAAGAGACCGATTCTTCATCCTGACTACTCACGATACAATTCCAATGCGGCTGCTACTTGCTCAATTCTGCTCAAACAAGGAAATAATGGTGCAAGTAACTCGTTGCATTCACAATTTTTGCTACTCGAGTGCAATTCTCGCGAATTTTCTGCTCGTTTCGATCATTGTCAGGAAAACACCGGACAATCTACGGTAAGTTTTATCAAAATTTGTATTTAAAAAATTTGTATTTTTTCAGCACCTACTCAATAATCCTGTTGAACTTTGCGTACATCGAAATTGTCACCTCTTTTGCGTCAATGATGACGTTTCATAGGTGAGTTTACTATGTTTTTTTGCCAGTGTCCAGTTTCCCCCATTTCTTAGGTTCGAAAATAGTATATTATCTTTGCAGAATACTGGATTCCGAGGGCTACATGCTCATCAAGTTTACGGGGCTCTGTCAATCAGGTTCACTAATCTATATTTTTCTGAAATTTTGGGCTTTCAGGTTCGAAAAGTATCTGTATTTATGCTTTTGCTGTGATGATGCACGGCCATTCGCAATACTGCTTATTAATCGCATTCAGTTTCTGTTATCGGTTTGTTGCTCATCATATTATTAGGGTTGTCGAAATAAAGAATCCGTCTCTTCATTCCTGGTTGCCTGTCAGAGTTGTGGGAGAGCACGGAGAATGAAGAGTCGGATTCTTCATTTGACGACCCCAAAAAAAATTCAGTCAATGAAATGATCATTGCAGGTACTATGTTATCAAGAAGTCATCGCCTAGTAAATTAAAACTAATTGCATTTCTTGCGTTCTTTTATATTCCGACTGTGATTGTTTACGTAAGATACAATATTATTACTTATTTTTTTGTTATTCATTGCCGTCTTTCGCACTGTGCTTCTTACTCTGATTATTTCGTTTCCTTGTAAATTGTTCTTTTCAGTTGTTATTCGCAACCGCTCCGGTTCTAAACACTACGGAGCTGAGGAAAGTGTTCACTGATGTTTATCTGGCCTCTGACTTCGAAACTTGTTCGGAATATTTCTTTGGTAAGCCGTGTTTTTCCAAGATAATTTTCATTAAATAGAGCTTAGAAAAGTTAACCTTCTGTCAACCAGCATTCTGAAATAAGTAAAAAGATTTCGAAATTTAATAAATTCAATATTTCAGCAGCAGAAAATAAAGGAGCAAATCAACTTGCGTCCTTGTATATTCAAATCGTTATCATTCCCGTCTACATTGCCACAATTGTCGCTTCAATTCTCGTTCATCGATTGCTGAAAGCAAATCTGAAAATGAGCGAAAACAGCAAGAAAATGCACAAGGAGATTATGAAGGTAAATTTTGTTCCGTTGTTTCCCTTTTTGGTTTTTTGTTTTTGTTTTTTGTTGTTGTGTTTTTATCCTAAAATGTACCAAACTTCCTATGTTTACTAAGAAGATCCTCGCTCCAAATATGTAATTTGCAATTTTTCACGCTAATCCGCAGGGTCTCCTCTTCCAATCGCTCATGCCCAGTGTCTACTTTATCGCTGTTGGCTATAGTGTTGCATTGCGGACAGGAATGATCGAGGACTGGGACGAAGCAGGGTTCATTGCGGTTACGGTAAGTGCCCCATCGAGCACAATTAGCTCTAGAGTTCTCTTATTGGAAAATTTTCCGGATTTCCAATAAGACGAACAAAGGGATTACCCCGCTATGTCTCCGAGAGAGTACGCAAAATGAGGATATACTATTGAAAATCCAATAGTGTTATTGGAAAATCATTTTCCAATAAGAGAACGCTAGTTAGCTCTGTACGGTCTGTTTCTTCATTGTACTCTCATTCAAACCGGTGAGATAATGTGAAGAAAAGCAAACCCGTATTTACTAATAATATTGTTTTCAGCTCGGTTCTATCGTAGTCGCGGCGAGTCCAATAATCACTATGTACTTCATTAAACCGTATCGATTGTAAGCATTCAAATCAATTTCCTAACAAGAATTGAACATTCAGAGTAGTCAAATCTCTACTCCCGGGCGGCCCAATCCCTGCAAAAGCCAGCCAAAGCGATGCTCCACCGAAGAAGCTCACCTTTTATAGAAATAACACGCAGTTATGATTATTATAATCATCGAAAATAATATTTAATTATATCCCTTATTTATTTAATCATATTTGAATCATTTTATTCACTTTTGCTCTTTTCTTTCCGACACGATACAATACTCAATGCTTTCCTAACACAGCAAACAAAAATAACCAACGGAATTAATACAACTAGGGAGAGAAAAGCGATGACATCAACGAGATAATACTGTATAAAATTGAGCTGAGCCCCGTAGTGATCCAACTGTCGAAGTGGACCGAATTCAGCCAAGAATTCCATGTTGCGAACGAATATCTGTAATTTTTAAAATATTATAATTATTATAAAAATAAATTTTCAATAAATGCTCACATCTCTAGCAGCGAAAGGCTTTTTGGCGAGCATTCTGGCTGTTTCAACAGCTTTTCTTCGGTAACTGAAAGAATAAGTTATAGTTTTTTCAACGATTTATCAACGAACAGTGAGTACAAAACGTGAAAAAACATCCGTACCTGTCATCCTCCAGCATTGTCTTGATCGCTGCTTTCAAGGTGTCAGAAGTATCCAAGGACTCCTTATCAACGACTATTCCGAGGCCGTTCCTCTTCACTTGATTCGCATTGCGAATTTGATCGGTGACCACAGGGATAACGATCAGGGGGATTCCTGGAAAACATACATGACTTCCCTTACCATCGTCACATAGTAATTTGACATAACATAATAATTTAACTTTCTTCACAACCGATCGATCCGTTTACAACCTTTTCATTATTTACTTTAACAAATTGAAATCCCTCACCAGCAGTATTCGCTTCTGTCACTGAACCTTGTCCGCCGTGCGTGATGAAAACGGAGAGACGGGCGTCGTCTGAACACTTATAATCAGATTATTTTTGATCTGAATTGTGTTTCACAATGCCATAAAATTGTGAACAAATTCTACCATTTCCAATCGTAGGTACGCTTGTATGCAGAGATAAATATTTGATTTATATGAATAATAACTCAACGTGTCATGCTGCGGCAGCCAGGTCGTCTCGATGATATTTTAAGTTACGGTGCTATGTTTCACAATATTAACAAATAAATATGAAAGCATCATTCCATAATGAACTTGATGTAGACGGTACATAATATAAACTAACTCAGCATGTCATGCTGCGGTAGCCACATTGTCTCGATAATGTTGTCGACGCCCTTGGAGATGTGATGGGCTGGTTTCTGAAATATGACTACTTATTATTATTTCTGTTTTTTCTGCTTCTTTTTGTGTATTTACGGTCTTATTGGTTTCTACATAAATTATGATTTTTCTGATTTTTTTCTTTCCTACTTTGTGTACTTCATCGGATGTGTTTCACAAATTCTTCAAATATCGATAAATTATTAGAATTTTAATTGTTCTCTTTGTTCTGTTTTTGAGATAAAAAAATAAATAAATAAAAGGTAAAAATTACAATTACCTCATACTTCCAAATGAACGTTACGTCGGGGAAGCTTCGGAATGCCTCGACGATGCTTTTCTTGTACCTAAAATAACGTTAAAAATCAAGAGAATAGAAAAAGGAAGAGGGAATCAAGGGATCCGGGAAGAGAAATGATACTCCAATTTTCCGAAATAGATCAGAATACTTACCTCTCCGGCATCGCATGAGACTGCACGAAAGTGCCGAACGAGAGCAGAATGGTTGTAGGGCGGAGGTCGAGGATGGTTGACCAGGTCTGAAACCATCTTACTCAGATACGTTTCAAAGTAATTTCAAAGAGATTGAACTTTTACTTCGAACAATTCAGCGCTCATTTGTGGCAATAAATAACCAATTGATTCAATTTTCACCTCATTCAGTTTCGAGTGTCCAAACGACACCGAGATTCCTCCAAAATCGATCACTCTCTACGTTGAGAAATTATGAAAATAATAGATTCACCTCATTTAATTTGGAATGTCCAAACGACACCGATATTCCTCCAATGTCGATCACTCTTGAAGAGCGAGGAGCCGGGAAGTCCAGCAGGGGGTCAGAGTTCATGAAGACGAGGGAGTTTGACTGGATTGATTTCTGAAATCGAATAATTTAATCTCTCTGCGATTTTTTTCATTATCACTTTCCTAGAAGTTAGGACGGCATGCAGAGTGGGATTTTTTTTAATGAACACAGTCTACAACGATTGTAAATTGAGAAATTGTCCATGTTTTGACGACATTGTGAAACACAAATAACGGGATCACTTTGAGTCACATTTCTATTTTAACACTGAACAACAATTAATGCAAGAAGTGTGCACCTGGAGACTATCAAATCCGGGATCTGCCGCCTTGAATACCGGTTCGAATCGCCTCACCGTGTTCGTGTTGTGAATGACCATGAGCAGGTGACTGAATGCGGGTTTTTATTGTTATCCCAGATTTTGGATGATTTTAAATTTCCTAACCAGCGAAAAGAAACTATGACCTTACCTGATCGTATTTCGTACCCTGTCCAAGAACGGCATTTGATCACCGCAAGGAGCGACCATCAGGGCTGAAAGAGGGAATAAAATATGAAGTTGTTGCCAGAAAAAATCAATCAATCTCTCTGTACGTAGATACGATTTTTTTGAAAAATCATTCTCAATGGCATCGTATACCCCTACCTCCAGAGATTCTTGATATTTTTGTGAAACACATCCAGGGTGCAATATATTTTTCAAAGTCTAATAATTACTAACTCGGAACATAGGCCGGATTCGCCGGCGTCTGTGTGAAGTAATGTGTTCCATCAACGATCGCCATTGTTTGAGTAACGGCACGATTCTCGATACCGATCAACTCGAAGAGGCCTGAAATTCATTCGTCGAGCTAACAAGTTTGAAGAATTTTTCGGGCAGCCGTCAATTTGTTTGAATGAAGGTGGACGATTTTCTCACCAAGCCCGCAAGGATCCAGTGTCTCGGAGAAGGCGGCGTCAAACTTCTCTGCACGCAGAGCATCGAGTAAACCCGGATGATGAATGGTTGCTGGAAAATAACGATGCATTTTTTAAACATGCAGATCAACTACTGGATAGTACGGCCTTCTAACTTATAGTATCTGATAAATTTAAAATTTCAGTGATCAATCGGCGTCCTATTGCAAAGCTCGAGCCGTAATGTCAATATTGACCACGTGAAACATATTCCGCCAAAAATGAACTGTAGAAAATTGATAAAATATTTATTCTAACCATTGCACTGATCGATCCAGCTCGTCATCATGTAGTGGAATTGCTGGAAATCTAATATTTTTCAAATTTCAAAAATGTTGATAAAAAAGAAAAATATCTAAAAAGACTAACAATAATCATCGTGAACGGATCATTAGCCAGCCATAGATTCGTTACGATATCATCGAGAAGTTGCTTGTCGGCCACGGCCGCCGAGCATTGGGGGACCTTAAATTCGAACCTTATTTTCAGTTAGTACCATGAGTTTCACATTATGTTTCAATGTTGCTGCATAATCAACTCTTCCACTATATCCAATCTTTCCTCGCACTTGTTTCGTGAACAATAGTTATAAAATCAATGCTAATTTCTCGTCAGTCGTCTACTATTCCCTTTCACTGACGTCCATGGAACTCACGTGAATAACGCGAGCTTTCGTCGTGGTCAACTTGATCGCATCATCGGTTTGCGTCGCGAGCATTACCTGAAAGAGTGGGTTTAATGCGATCAGAGATTTCCGGAAATTTGGCGAACTGATTAGGAGATCTTCGATTTGGTCTAATCTTTAGCAAAGATTAGCAATTGCCAAATTGTCTCAGCAAAACCTGATTCTGGCTGATTGACTCAAAGTGATTTCTGATTCAAGAACCAACCAAAGGGCCAAAAATATAAGAACTAACCACTTCATGGCCCGCCTCCACTAGCGCATCGCTGATCTTGCCTATGAAGTTGACATGACTGGACCCGAACAACGGGTTGTATGCGAGAAATTTGAAGCTCAGCGCCGATTCCAAGCAGAGAAAGAAGATTAGCAACCGCATTTGCGCTTTGACTGATGAAATGATAAGTAGAGCTGTCAGTTTTGAACAATGCGCCTCTTTATTCGGTATACTCCCTCGGCAGTCAGAGTAACGAGATAGCACTAGAAAGGAAGAATCGTCGTATCATGACAACGGAATTGATAAGAGTGCAGAGTGCGCAAGCCTTCCGAGAATTGTCTGTTTCTCTTCGAATTACGTGCTCCCTCGATATATCTAACCAAAAAGACGCTCTTATCTTATCAATCTTAACACGATGCGTTCCCGTTTTGTGTCTTTCCCGAGATCTGATCGGGATAAGGATCCTTTTTGTATTCACAATCGTGATTGGGAACAGTTTATTAGCGTTTAACCGGTGTTTGAGCGACTACACGTAAAAATTACAGCTACTGGTGACATAAATTCAGAGTCTAACATTACTGGCTCTTCACCTTTTTCAGCACAACATAACCGGAAATATGCTCGAAAACGAGCTTCAGAGTAAATAAAGCAACAAAAACAGTAGAAAACAGTAGTAAAGCAAGGAACGCAAACACGTCGATAAGATAATACTGAATGAATGATAACTGTGAGCCGAAATGCTGCAAGCGATGATGTGGTCCGTACTTGACCATGAATTCCATGTTCTTGACGAAGACCTGAAAACGGGATTTCATCAAGATGCTTCGAATATGTTTCAGAGTTCAAATATGGGACCATCAGCCAGTTGTCATTGACGTGTCTCTGCATTTTTTTTAAATCCAAAATAATCATATCTATTTTTCTTTTTCATTTTTTTTATAAACATACATCCTTCATGCTGAACGGTCGATCGGCGATCATGTGCGCGAGTGTGACGGCGTTGGTTTTGAAGCTGAAAAGGAACATGTCAGCCAAAACATTGTGAAACCAGTTCAGAAAATTTAAGTTAAACTGTGCTCTTGAAGCTGAACCGTGAACAATCCTTCACGACAACGTCCCGTACGTTAAGTGATCATTAAGGAACGGGAATTTGAAAAACACTTCAAGAAAAATAACAAGAATGAGTAATCACCTCTTGTCCTTCAACACTCGCTCGATCGCCCCTTCCAACGGTCCCATCCTACCCAGATCGTCCTTATTGAGCATGATGCCGACGCCGTTGCGCTCGACCTTAAATTAATTTTAGAAATTTTTGTAAATATTTTTCCCTGCTTCCCTCCCCAATTCAAAGTTTAGCAAGCACGAAAGTGTCTTCACTTTCCACATTTTTCATCAGATATGCTGTGTGAAAGACCAGTCAGATCAATCAAATCAGTGGCGAGTGAAGTAGGCTTTCTTTGTAGTATGCGCAACAACTGAGCACACTTTCACCATCTTTCACTCCACTTGTTATGATGTTAGAGCACACCGGATGATTTGATTAGTATCTAGTGCGCCCACTTGATCTCATGTAGAGTTGTTCAAAAAATGTATTTAAATTTAATAATTTTAATTCAATTAATGAATTTACTTGTCTCGCGTTCCTCAGTTGATCCGCAGTGACACCGATGCAAATCAGTGGAACTCCTGAAATTAATTATTTTCAAAAAATTTCTTCAATTAATTTTTATAATATTTTTTGGAACAGTAAACCCAATCGATATCGCATTCGACCCCTCCTCACTTTCAAATCGCATTAATGAAACATAACTAGACACACTAGGAATAAATGTTGGTAATTAAAGGAGAGGCCCAAGTTTCAGGCTTACAATTAGTGTCAGTTGTCGATGTGAGATGATGATTCACTGGAAGAATAAATAGGTTTTAAAAGCTCACCCGCCCCCGCCGATTCCGTGATGCTTCCCTGTCCTCCATGAGTAATGAATGCGGTAAGGCGAGGGTCTTCTGGAAAAACATTATTCAAAAATCATTAAAATAAATTATTTTAAATAATAAAAAATAATAAAATCAAATAAATTACGCAATAAATCGTGCTGTGGCGCCCAGAGCGTTTCTACAAGGTTGTCAATACCGGCGGAGATGTTGTGCTCGGGTTTCTGAAAAAAGTCTTCCGCTCATTCGACGATAGATTCACTGAATTACAGGGGCTGTAAATGCGTGTTCGCAAAATTCCCAGAATAATGATCATGTTCTCTTATTTTCATTTGTTGTTTTCCACAAATGACTCTCTGAAATTGTGTCTCGTTCCACAGTCCGCATCAAGAGATATCGGCAAAACATATTTTGCACGAAATTGATTCTTCCCCTTTCTTTCGCACCTCATACTTCCACACGAATGTCACGTCGGGGAACTTCTTGGCAGTTTCCCTGATCGTCTCCTTGTAAGCCGCGGGCATGAGGTGGGATCTGCAAAAATATATTCTGGTTTTTTTTTCGACATAGATATCCCTGTCAGTATTGGTGATATTTACTGAGGCCAGCGAAAAAATGGCTTTGTATCTAAAATTCAATATTTCTCACTTGACAAACGTCCCGAATGACATGAAGATGGTGTGGTTGCGGCGCGAGAGGACGGAGGACCAGTACTGAATTGGCAAAGATTGAATGGACAAAAGGCAAAGAATTGGCAAAGACGGTTCGTCACTTTTCGGATAATACCATATATAACACAAGATAATTTAGATAATACAATCGTTTTTGATCGTTATTGTTTGAGGACCAAGAAAAATAAATTACCACATCCCGGCATTATGCCTGTCCTCCGATGATTTTCGAGCGCCGCCTCATATTTATCATACATTTAGCTAATGTTCACCTCATCCAACTCATCATGTCCTCCATGCACACTGATGCCTCCGATGTCGATAACCCTCGGCGACGTCAACTTCGGGAAGTCCACTACTGGATCAGAGTTCATGAAGACGAGTGACGAGTTGCGCATTAGGTCCTGTGAAATAATTGTTTTATATAATTTTTGTCAGGCTGGAGTTGAGGTAATTGGCTCTACTTCTATCACTCAGTCTAAATCTTCTCCGTGAAACATATCCAACGCCGAATTGAATCAGGTTAAAAATATTTTCACTTTGAGCCACATTAATCCCTTTTTTAAAAATTCAAAGTTGGATCAAAATTAGTTTTCATCAATTGTCACCCTAATATTCGGCGGGTGACTCATGCTTCGAACAGCGTCTGTTTTATCCTTATTTCACACCCAAACTTGTCCTTTTATTGCAAGCGCCAGCCTTTGCACATTTTGTTCTAACTTCTCACCCTAACTAGCCAGCTACGCTCGCTGCGCTCGCTCGCTGGCTAGGTGTCGCCGGGTTATCCCAGTCATCTGCAAACGCTTCGCATCGCCGGGATATCCCGGTCATGTGCAAACGCTTCGCAAACTCATACCCAGTCATTTGCAAGCGGACTTCGTGGCACCATCCAAACTTTTTTGGATCGCTCTCGGGCTCACGAGCCTTCCGCAAGAGCATGGCTTTCAAACGCCGGCAAATGCGCTCTATGGTTACTGTATATTGGGGCTTGGTACTTATTAAAAAAAAACTTAAATAATGGTTGAGATATTCACAGTCGCGGACCGAGTTGGCATCCTCTCTTGCGGAAGGCTCGTGAGGCCTCGAGCGATCCGAAAAAAGATGTGATGGAGCCACTTCGTGGCTCCATCACATCTTTTTGTCGGTTCGCTCTCGGCCTCACGAGCCTTCCGCAAGAGCATCGCAGGTTAGGCTTTCAAACGCCGGGAAATGTACGATTACAGGATTACATTTCGACTTTATTGGTTGCAGTTCAATGCAGTTTCGAATTCAACGCATTATTGCCTTTAGAATGCGTCATAATGCGTAATGATCACGATTTTGTTTAACTTTCATAACGCGACACTTGTCGGTTCTTTAGAGCCAATGTGCGTCTGTATCGGTTCCGTTTGCGCTGGGTTACGCTCGAAAAAAAGGCCTAAGGATTACGTCATATTACGTAATTATGACGAAATTCGCGTGAAAAGTGAAAGTGGACTTCATGACGAGTCATTTGGTGCGTTGCACGTCCGAATCGGATGATTTTCCAGTGAAAAAGGCGCGAAAACGGTGTGGAGATGAATTTCGTCATACTACGTAATGATGATGAAATTTTGTTTAATTTTTATAACGCAACACTTACCGGTTCGTTACAGCCAATGTGCGTCTGTATCGGCTGACTTTGCGCTGAGTTACGCGCGAAAAAAATGAGTTATTACCTAAGGATTACGTCATATTAAGTATTGATGACGAAATTCGTGTAAAAAGTGAAAGTGCACTTCATGACGAGTCGTTTGGTGTGTTGCACGCTGGAATCGGTTGAGTTCCCAGCGAAAAAAGCGCGAAAAACGGTGTAGAAGTGAATTTCGTCATATTACGTAATGATGATGAAATTTGTTTTTCAATAAAATTATCTTTCCATGAGGAGTCCAATGGTACCGGAGATAGCCGTGTACGATGAGTTTGAGCCGAGTTATGATGTTTTTTTAAAAAGCGTGACAGACGTTACAGACAGACACACACACACACACATACACACACACACACACAGACAGACAGACAGACACTACGATATGTTACTTCTTAAGTAATATTCGGCGGCTGGCTCATGTTCCATCCGAACAGCGCCTGGTAGAGGTCTAGATTGTACTCAACTTTTCTATGCATTTTACCGCGAAACCCTTATTGACGCTTCATCTAACGATAGGTCGTCTTTTCCGAGTCCATTACTGGGCTTACCCTAATATTCTGCGGGCTGCTCATGCTCTTTCCAAAAAGCGTTTTTTAATCCTTATTTCGCACCAGACCCGTCCTTTTATTGGAAACATCACAATTTGCGCACTTTCTTTTATGATAAATTTAGTGGAATGCTTCTGCTTTCTCACCCTAATATTCGGCGGCTGGCCCATGCTCTTTCCGAAGAGTGCCTGGTAGAGGTCGAGATTGTACTCGATGAAGTTGTCCATTCTGGAAAAATAATTCTTTTTTTAAATAGTAATTTGCGTACCATCTCATCTTTATTTTCCTGTCTGCTAAGAACAACCATTAAATGCTCACCTCAAGTATGCCAGTGTATTCATCACCCGGTCGATGAACGTCATCCTGTCGCCCGCAGAGCCGCCCATCATTGCTGTAAGAATCGTAGATTTTGGAATTCGGAGGATTTGAGGAATTGAGCGAATAACGAAAGATCAAAGATCATAAATCGCTATTTACATGGAATATACGCCGTATTCACTGGCACTTGTGTCACGCTGAACAGTCCGTCCAACATTGCCAGTGAGTTAGTTGTAGCGTACTTCGTGATGCCGAGTAGATGGAATAGTCCTGAAAAACATATATTTGCAACTCCTAGTTTATTCCGGGTCAATTACACCGCATTTAATGGTTTTTCGACAACTATTTACGTCGAGTGTGACTCTAACTGTAACAGACTGGCAAGAGGGGGCCGATTGAGGCCCGTAATACCTACCGTATCCACAACTATCCCATGTCTCCGCGAAGCCGGCATCAAAATGCTCCTCCTTGAGGGCCTCCATCAGTTCCCGATCCGCCAGCGTTACTGTAGAGTATACGGTGAAAGGATACGGTAATTGATAAAAATCGATAAATCAGAAAATTGCGCTTACCTTCACACTGGTCCACCCACGCCTGGAAGAGTGGGTAGAATTCCTGGAAATGTTTAATTAATTTGAGTAATCAATTAGATAATTACTCTAATCTGCGTGAATACATCGGCGCTCTCCCAGACGGTTGATAGCGCTCCCTTGCCCGAGTTGGCGCGATGTTGAAAGTCGGCTGACTTGGGCGCTTGAGGCACCTAAAATATTTCATTTTTGTTTTATCTTTACCTTATTCAAGCACATTCTATCATTCCTCAACTATCTTTCCATATTTTCAGGAATCGCTGAAACACATTACATTTTCAGGAAGTACGGCGATCGAAAAAATAAATAAATACTAAAAATAGTGTACCTCCAGCACGCGCGCCCTTGTCTTGGGCGAGCCGACGAGCAGATCGGTTTTGGGAGAGACCATTACCTGACAATTGGTAATATAATGAATCATTCGAATTGTGATCTGAGCTTTCACTGTTTACCCCTGGATTGCAGCCGTAGTTTGTTATTTACTATCCGAGCAAAATTAATTTCGATCTTTTCACTTTCTACAATATCCTTAGAACCGAAATAGAAAATTGACATGTACGAATATTACAGCAATCAACTAACCACTTCATGACCCTCATCGATCAACGCATCACTCAATCTGCTCATATAATTCACATGTGAGTTGCCAAATTGCGGATTGAACACGAGAAATTTGAAGGCTGCTCCGTAACTGGAGAATAATAACAGCACCAATAACGATGGCATGGTTACGGAAGTAATCACTGAAATAAGAAATGATTAAAATAATTGATAAACTCAAATTGTAGCGAATCAAACGCGATTTCAGAAAATGAGGTTTCACAAGTCACGATAATTTTAGAACTGATGACTAGAAAGGATAGCTTTCTGACAGTCAGGTACCAAGAGAAGATCTTAACGAGGAAGTATTCCTACTGACGGTACATAGGAGGAAATATTATCAGTTCACAAACAAATCGAGCTGTCACAATGAAGGATACGGATCAAAAGAGTACTACAAGAATCAAACATCCTCTCCGAACTTCACGGTTACAGTCATCAATGATGTCAGTATCCTATAAGAGTGGATCTAATGTTTTATAGTCTTCTGACAGTCAACGGACACGTTTAAGGAAGCATTGAAGAATACAGTTAAGAGACCGGCTCGGTAATGTTCGCCCACCACGTGGCCACGTCCCCCCTTTATTGAGAACCGTCGGCCCATATTTCGTGCATGTACACCCCTCGGGCCCGTGATACACATAGGGCAATTTATATCCGCATTGGCTCAATAGTTGGTGAAAAAATAGGGTACAAAGTTGAAAAAGTGACAAATTGTAACTTTTGAACGCGACAAGCTAGACTCAAAATCTCTTTTGCAGTGTACTAGGCATGACCCAAAACCAAAAAAAAGTCATCTCGAAAAAAAATTGTTTCACTTTGCACCCGATTTTTCATCATCATAATTCGGTTTTTGGCCAA
Source organism: Pristionchus arcanus (assembly GCA_900490705.1). Taxonomy (NCBI): domain Eukaryota; kingdom Metazoa; phylum Nematoda; class Chromadorea; order Rhabditida; family Neodiplogasteridae; genus Pristionchus; species Pristionchus arcanus. The sequence continues at coordinate 291,848 of LS488531.1, read as the reverse complement.
TTTCACCTAAAATAAAAAGAGACCGACGGCTCTAGTTTTGCGTAAAAGTTTCTTTAGTGGCACCTACTTCAACTCCAATATTGAAGGGAATCATTTTTTTTGTCAGGGATGGTCATCCTGAGGCTTGAATGCTAAAAATGCCTTTCGAAGGATCGGATTTTGACCTTCAGCGTTTACTCTGTATGAGATTCTCCCATAAAATGGCTCAAATAGGAAAGTTAGGACATTTACTGAATTATCATCGCCATAGAAGTCCATTTCAAAAATAAAAATTTTCCGGATTTTTTGGACCATGACCCGGGGTTCATGCCTCGAGAGCAATCCATCACCATGAACCCGGGGTCATGGTCCAAAATGTACCTAAAATTTCATGATCGAGAAAGTTCAAGTACAATACGTGAATACATAGTACTGTACCAGAGTAATATACAGTACCCGGAAATACCGTAATGAGGGCATTGTAAAATGATTTTATGAGCATTTCTTCCTAAAACGTCAGTTCTCGATCCCACTCCTCTTAGATTACGGTATTTCCGGGTACTGTATATTACTCTGGTACAGTACTATGTATTCACGTATTGTACTTGAACTTTCTCGATCATGAAATTTTAGGTACATTTTGGACCATGACCCCGGGTTCATGGTGATGGATTGCTCTCGAGGCATGAACCCCGGGTCATGGTCCAAAAAATCCGGAAAATTTTTATTTTTGAAATGGACTTCTATGGCGATGATAATTCAGTAAATGTCCTAACTTTCCTATTTGAGCCATTTTATGGGAGAATCTCATACAGAGTAAACGCTGAAGGTCAAAATCCGATCCTTCGAAAGGCATTTTTAGCATTCAAGCCTCAGGATGACCATCCCTGACAAAAAAAATGATTCCCTTCAATATTGGAGTTGAAGTAGGTGCCACTAAAGAAACTTTTACGCAAAACTAGAGCCGTCGGTCTCTTTTTATTTTAGGTGAAATTGGCCAAAAACCGAATTATGATGATGAAAAATCGGGTGCAAAGTGAAACAATTTTTTTTCGAGATGACTTTTTTTTGGTTTTGGGTCATGCCTAGTACACTGCAAAAGAGATTTTGAGTCTAGCTTGTCGCGTTCAAAAGTTACAATTTGTCACTTTTTCAACTTTGTACCCTATTTTTTCACCAACTATTGAGCCAATGCGGATATAAATTGCCCTATGTGTATCACGGGCCCGAGGGGTGTACATGCACGAAATATGGGCCGACGGTTCTCAATAAAGGGGGGACGTGGCCACGTGGTGGGCGAAAATGATCGAAAATTACCGATCTGCTCTCTTAAGCAGCAAGAGTCAGTGCCAAATCATCATTTCGTTCTCTAAGAATCATTAAGAATCAGGATCCTAGCCATAGATCAGTGTCACAAATGACCCCGTATGTCAGACTTTCAGCTATTATCACACTAAGACACGGCCGAGTCTGGAGTTGAAATGGAGTCGGGGTCGAGACTCTGGACTTTCGCTCTGATTTAAAGATCGCCCTCTCGATTGAATGATCTCTCGCCGAATTTGATCAAGCGATGTCAAAAATGATAAGAGCTAGCACGTGCGTCATTAGAACTATCACTCTTCCCGTTATCGTACTCTAGCCTGCACAGTCATTCTGAGAATAGCTCTTCCTTTTGGAGTGCGGAAGAACCGAGCGTTGAACCCTATGCTTCTCGTCTTGGAAAAGGTTCTAAACTTCAAGTGAAGAAAAAGATTGAAAGGAGCCCTAATGAAGCGTTGTCTAATTTCTACTAACATTTTCTACCAAAATTGACTCCATGGTTTAAGGAGCAAAGATTCGAAAACGAGAAGAATGAGGAGAATGAAGAAAATCAAGTTGAAAAACACGGTCGGGCGTAGGAAAGGGAAAGTGCATTTTACTACAGCGGAGGTACTCTCGATCGCTACACTTTTGCCGGGAGATTCTCGAGTAGTTAATGACCACTGTAGTTGAAGTAGAGGTTGCTCCGCCCATATGGACCACAAATTCGACTCGTCACTTCTTATAGTCAATTTTATCATGTCTAAGGAGAAGGATGATGAGGCTCGCTCATTTCTGACAGTAGACAGTCTCCCTTCACTCTGATCGGTGAGAAAGTGTGAGGAATGAAGAGACGATTACTTGTATTTCGAATTCTAGCTGATAGGCTCTCGATTTCGCTTGATCTCACCCGCAAGACTGAGCAAGATAGTGTGAGATGTGAGGAGAAAGCAAGAAAAAGTAGTTCGCCGAACTTTGAACGGTCTTCTAATAGGCTTAACGCACAGCTGAGTAAAAGGTGTAAAGGTGTATCCACGTCAAGCGATTTTACAGACATGAGACTACGCTAGGTGGGACCCGCTGGTAAGGCCAGCTGTTAGCTGAGCAGCTAACACAGCTGAGTGAGCATGGAATAACAGTGTGATGAGGAAGAAGGAAGTGTACTGTAAGGTACAACTGGTATTATCATAAGGAGAATAACAGTATGAATAACATGACAATGAACCAGGTGGTTTAGTGCTTCTAAAAATAGAAGACCTTCGTGAATTCTGCAAGAAATCGTCTGCAAGAGTGCAATGAAGTGCTTTCTCACACGTCAGAGCAGCGATAGAGTACGAGGAATGAAGAGATTAATTCTTCATTTTGACCGCCCTGATCACATTGCTAATGGAAATAACAACAATGTCAAGCCTGTTTTCAAAATGTCTTATTCATTTATAAATATGTAAGTTGATGCGAGACTAACAACCTTCTGATAATTCAAATCAGAACTTCACGAACATTTCCGTGCAATCATGCGAAAGGTAATCATCTCTCAATTAGAGCTGGTAATATGATGAATATCTCTTCATTCCACATGTTCTCTCGTCACTCTGACCGGACAGAGAGTCGAATGAAGAGATTCTCCATTCTGACAACCCTACTCTCAATCAACTTGAAGAACAATTTCGATTGTAGAAGAATGATCAACTTTGACCCGTCAACGTCACAACAAACAAACACGTAGAAAATGATAACATTCAACAACTTTTGGAAGTAAAATAAATGGAAGTGGAAGAGTTTTTCTCAAATTCAGCAAGAAGATCATGGACAAACTTTGACACAACAGTCGAAAACGGCTAAAACAGTTAAAATTATAGAAGAAATTAACAATGATCTATTGATAAATGGCGATTGAAAGGGAGAGTTCAATTGATCTCCCGATCTTGATCTCATCTCAAGTGATTTGGCCATTCACGTTCACATTATACAACATCGAGATAATGATAACATGCATATTTTAGGACGAAGAAGAAGTTATCAATAGCGATAGAGAGGGAGAGTTATCATCCCTTGATCGACTGATCTTGATCCCTTCTCTTGCGATCACTTCAATTGTTGCATGAACTGTGCTGTTAAATTTGGGCTTTTGTCATCATTTCTCAGGCAAGCTTCAATTACCCCCTCCCGATTCAATCATACCATCAGAGCGGATAAATATTTTTATCATCATGCGCTTAGTCATTCTTCTTCTTGATCACCACAATCCCGCTCAGGGCTGTTAGGAAAGCTCTGAGGACAAAATAAGAAGCACTAAGAAGAGCAACAAGTGAGAAAACACCAATGACAATAACGAAAGCGAAAACATCAATGAGATAATACTGGAAAAAGTTGAGATGCCTTCCGAAATGGTCGAGTTGACGTAGGGGGCCGTGTTTGGCGAGGAATTCCATGTTCCGAACGAATATCTGGAAATTTATATTTTCTTGCCATGACAAATATTTAAATTATTGTTTGACGGAAAAAGTGCAACCGATCAAAAACAGATATTGTCATTGACTAAAAGCAGGTCGTGAAACGTATTCATTGTCATTACGCTCGATCGCCTTATAAAGTAATAGTAATAAAAATGACATTTTTGCTCACTGATCAATCACCAGCAAGCTAATTCCATGCACTCTTGTTTTCGGTCAAATCAAACATAAAGTTCAAGAGAGTGAGATTAACTATTCAAGGCCGCGTAATTTCCGCGCGCCGCCGTCTCTCCATTTCACATGCTCTCTCGTCAGTCTTCTGACCGAAAGAGTGTGTGAAATGAAGAGACGACGACCCGAATTGCGCACTCTACTGCGCACCGCAGTGAAATTCGCGCCGCGGTCGGGTTCTCTGATCATCTATCTAGTTAAGACTAGCGTGAGATGAAGAAAGGGAGAGTTATTAAGATCGGGATATCACTAACCTGCCGCCCCCACAACGGGAGGGATTAGAGTCAATACATTTCTCAGTTGGCCTATACATATTGCACCGGTATGAAATCGACATTTTTCAGTTTTTCCCTGTGATAGCTCGGTTTGTAAGCGTTTAGACACTTGATCACTTATTTCCCGAATTCGGCATATTTTTTCACCCCTTGTATCTGAAAGACTCGCACCATTCAACAGGCTCTTCAACTCTTATATAAATAATCAATGTATAATCACACCTCTTTCATCGGGAACGGTCTCTCCTTGAGCATCTTCCGCACTTGCATAGCGCGCTCGCGATATCTGACGAATGTTTTATTTATTTTCCCAAAGATCTTTTGAATAAATCATAAAACTAATGTTCCTTGACTAATAAGTAGCTCGTGAAACCTATTTGACCACTTAATGACCCCTTGCTTCCCGAATCGCGACTTATTTAGTATGTAATGAATCCATCTCACGGTTCACTTTGAGATAAAATAATTTTGAAAATAAACAACATAAATTTACCTGTTCGTGCTCAAAATCTGCTTGACTGCCTTCTCCAGAGCGTCAGGTGTGGAGAGCTGCGACTTCTCGAGCATAAGGCCGATGCCTTCAATTTTAATATTTAATTAAATTTAATTATTTTAAATTTTAAATAAATAAATAAGATACCATTTCGCACAATTTGGCGCGCGTTTCGATGCTGGTCGGCGAGGACTGGGATGACGACGAGAGGAACACCTGAATTTTTTTGTAATATCTATACAAAGCTTTCAAAAATATACATTACATTCTGATAGTATGCTCGATTAAGTTGTATTTTTTTCCAACACATCGCTAGAGCAAAATTGGCGTATTCTCAAAACTAGTGTTTCATGAACCCGATGAAACACAACCAAATCAATCGACAATTCTATATTTTATGGATATTTTACACTAAAAACAAACCCGCATCGATCGCTTCCGTCGTGCTTCCCTGCCCACAGTGTGTGATGAAGGCCGTGAGACGAGGGTCGTCTGGAAATTGATTAATTATTTATTTATTTTTTTATACGAAATGAAAAACAGACTCTCATTCGACCCAAATTCCTTCATTACAGTGACCAGAGACTACAATCATAGTAGTGCACTTGAACGTAAAATCACTGATCAGTAATTAGAATGACTGGTTAGGAATGTCAGAGATCATGGGATAGTCAACTGTTACATTCGAGAAATCAGACGGTCAGACGAATTTCGATCCCCACCTACTCTTTCAGGACGCTCGAAAACAAGTTCATAAAAGGTAGGTTAACGATGGGCACTTTTTGCCATTTCGTCCTATCTCTTGCCATTCAGGAAAAAAACGAGAACGTGTGCAAAATGAACAGAATCAAGAGAGTACGGAGAGCAATTCGGCATTTATAGAAGGCAGTTTCACTGTTGAAGATATCAGGATGATGAACGAACAAATCAGAATCGCAGTTTAAAGAAGTTCAGGCGAATTTTGATCTCCACCTACTCTTCCGGGCACGTCAAAACAAGTTCATAAAAGGTAGGTTAACGAGTGGCAGATAAAAGTGATTCGAAATTTATGGAGGGCACTTTTACTGCCAAATTCTCAAGTACCTGACACAAGTACGGATGATGAAAGAACAAATAGGTATCGCAAATTCGGCAATAGAAAAATCGAGAATATTCAGGGATTGGAAGTGAAAAAAAATTATTTTTTAAATAGTAAAAAATAAAATAAACTAACGAAGAATGTCCCTTTGTGGCACCCACGTTGACTCGATTAGATTGTCAATACCGCGTGAGATGTTGTGCTCGGGTCTCTGGAATTGTATTCAGAGTATTCATGGCCAATTCGAGCAACATTAATTGTAATTCACACAACGATTCTTGAAGTAAGTGTGAAACATAACACAACATTTTTTGTTGTTTTTTTTCACATTTTTGAAACCATTTGTTTTTCACATTTTAGTGAACTAAAAGACTCATTTGTAATTTAATTTATTCAAAAACTGTTTCAGTTCTACACTGCGTACCTCATACTTCCAAATAAATGTCACATCAGGGAATCTCCTGATTACTTCAACGATACTTTTTTTGTACTGCTCTGGCATCAGGTGCGCTTTGGCGACTGTGCCAAACGAAAGAAAGATGGTTTGAGGTCGGAGGTCGAGGAGGGAAGACCAAGTCTGAAATATTCGAAACTTTAGAATATCTTCATTCAGTGGATACTTAATTTCCTTTCTATAATTTCGATTTTCTTCTAAGACCTCAAAGATCTCAATGCACCAAAATTAACCAATGATGTGTTCTGTTATTTCTGGGTGATTAGATAACTCTTCTGAGCATTGGAGTTTTAATCTCTCTTCAATCCACACACTATTTTCATGTTATAGTATGCTAGAGTAACTAGAAAGCGACTGAATTGACCGCTCTGGTCTTTCAACGTAGGAGATAATCGAATTAGGTGGTCAGCTATAGTGTTCCTTGCGCTAACACGGAGTTGTGATTTCTGTTCTCACTGAGTAATCTTTTCCCAAATCTACTCGATCAACCGTGAAATCGTTCGTTCAAGCTAAACGTTGTAGCCCAATCGGAACGAAGAAATGAACAGAGTGTGTAAATTAGGAATAGGGATTGACTACTCCTCTTACAGATACTATTCACCTCATTCAGTGGGTCATGCTTCGACGACACCACTATTCCTCCAATATCCACAATCCTGGACGAGGAAGGCCGAGGAAAGTCCACAAGCGGTTCGGAATTTGTGAAAACGAGCGAATTGCGCGCAATGAGTTCCTGAAGAAAATCGAAAATGATAATTAAAAATAAAATTGATTATTCTTGAGTCTTCTAGGTGTGGCCAGAATGCGAACAGGAGAGATGGCGATAGATTTATTGAGACGTTTCGGGGTTAACCCGGGGATTTAAAATTGATTAACCATTAGTGGCGGTAGCTCTGGAAACTGTTCATATACGACTTTCGCGAATCTGGAAATTTCGCATTTTTACCTGTTTTGATCAATAATACAAACCTCGGAATGTAATTTCTTCTGAAGAAGTGATCGGATACAAGGTAAACGTAGGTGTTATGAAGCCGCTCAAAGAATGTCATATTGTCCGCCGCCCGGGATTCCATCATGCCTGGAAATGTTTTATCAAAATTAATTAACTGATAAATTAAAATTAATAAATAATTCATAATTAATTTAAAAAAAATAACCGGGCACGTAAGATGGGTTCGATGGCGTTTGGGTGTAGTGAAAACTCCCATCCATCAGCTGCATTGATTCGGTTATTGCCCACTTTTCGATACCGATCTTGTGGAAAAGTACTGAAACGAACTGTAATGGAGTGATCCAATTTAGAAAAAAACCCAAAACGTCAAATATCTTACTAGGCGCACAGCTGTGAAAGGATTCTCCAAAGGCCACATCGAAATTTTCCGCTCTCAGAGCATCCAGCAAACCGGGAGTAGATAGCGTGTCTGAAATTCTGATTGAATTTTACACATGCGAAGACAACAACAACAACAAAACGACAAAACAACAAAAACAACAAAACGCACGTATACACATATCAGCGTAAATATCGATCATGTGGGCCCACGACTGCAAATAAGAATTATTTTTTTTCAAAATTTTACCAAAAAAAAGAAAACAGAAAACGAACGGTGAAAAACTCGTAAACTGATTTGTCCTTCCACATATCAGCTGCAATATCCTCGTTCATGAACTTTTCCATTTCCAGAGCGCGCTGAGTTCCGGGGACCTGCAGAGGCGTAATTTCCTCTATTCATGAAAGAAACATCAACACACCTCAACAACTCGAGCCTTTTCCGTCATTGCGCCTCCTAGGTGTCTGTCGTAGACCTCCGATAGCATCACCTCCAATTTTTTTCAGCCGTTGTTAAGAATTATCATTTTAAAATTTTACCACTTCATGCCCCGCATCAACCAGAATATCCGAGATCTTGGCCATAAAGTTCACGTGAGACTTAGCGAAGAGTGGATTATAGGCGAGGAATTTCAGGGATAAAGCGCATTGCAGGAAGGATAGGGCTATCAAAATTACTGTCCTCATCGCTCTGAAAACTTGAATACATAAAAACAATGCAATTGACATTGACATTAAATGTGACAATTGTAGCTGCATAAAGATCTTTAATTTCAATGCAAAACGATCCAAAAAAATGAAGGAAGTAAGGGGCTATAAAAACATCTCTGACGAAAAAAACTAACATTATCGCCAATGGAACACGTTTTTAATGCGTAATCTCACCAGATGTCAAAAAAATGGACGTGAAATGGCGCGGTCACTACGAAAACATTGGAAGAAACAGGAATTCGATTTGTACCAGGACGCCGAATTACCGTGTAATCTTAGAAAAGTAATGTTTTCATTGAAGCGGAATGTGTGGTTAACACTACCTGATTTCTTCCTTGGATCTGGTTTTTGGTTACGATCCCGAACAACCGTGCTATTGTGTGTTCTGCTGTGATTTACTCTGATCATTTGGAGGACACAGATCGAACCTTGCCTATGACCTATGAAATACTGGAAATCCGATCTGGCGGGTTATCAAATAATTTATCGTATTTTTATTTACACCCTACGATAGTTACCCTTCACTCTACAATTATGCACAACAAATTGAGATCAACATCTTGAAACTTTTTCGAATATGCCACTTGCTCTAGCTCAATCAGTTTTCCTCTTGATCACAATTACCCCACTTAGAGCATTCACTATGGCTCTCAGCAACCACCAACCAACTAAAATCACAATAATAATTGAAAGGAATGCTATGGCGGATACAAAAGCAATAACATCAATGAGGTAGTACTGGAAGAAGTTCAAATGTCTTCCGTAATGGTCGAGTTGCCGTAGAGGACCGTGTTTGGCGAGGAATTCCATGTTGCGGACGAATATCTAAAATTACTCTCTATTTATGACATTTTCCGCTAATATTGGCCTTTGACAAGGATAATGAGAGGTGTGCGCTTCTAAGTTGTTATTAAAATATCGTAGTATATTTATTGGTCTAATTACAAACCTCTTTCATCGAGAACGGTCTCTCCCTGATCATCTTCCGCACTTGGAGAGCGCGCTCGCGATATCTGAAATTTTTTATTATTGATTTTTTGAATGCACAGGGTGCAAATAATCAAGGACATTCTCCGATCGGTAAGGTTAAAGATAGAATGAAACATATTATTTGAGGGACTGTGCAACATTCCAGAAGGAATATGGCAACTCGGAATGCATTTTGCATACAATCTCGTCTCATCAGCTGCAAAGCGCGCAAAATGAAGATTCAGTATTTCGAGTTTTACCTGTCGCTGCTGAGTATTTGCCTGACAGCTGCTTCCAATGGTTCAGGAGTCGACAGTTCCGATTTCTCGAGCATTAGGCCGATGCCTTTAATTAATTAATTAATTTAATTATTTTAATGATTTAAATTTAGTTAATTACCATTCCTCACGATCTGCCTTGCATTTCTATGTTGATCGGCTAAGACGGGGATGACAACGAGGGGCAGGCCTTAATGCGGGATAGGCATCATTTTCTGGCTAGGCGAATTTTCGATGTGCGATGCTGGGCCGTTATTACCCCATCACTCTTTAAATTTTAATTGAAGATATCATTGATTGTCTGTGTGTCAAGTGAATCCGCGTTTCAGCAAATGAGCTAAGGAGCGCTGCAAAATGGAGAGAGCGTGACCTCCATTCACCATAGCGCGCGACCGCCCGCGCGGTTGATGCCATTCAAACTTTATAAATATTTATTTTTATTATTTTATGCTTGCTATCTTCGAGACATCAAATACATTTCCTAGTTCATTCTTTTCCGCATTGCTTGAAACTCAACCCACCAAAGATTGAAACCCCCTATGATTCCCTTTCCATTCTTTTTCATGTTGCAGACGAGTGTTGATTTTAATAATTATTTTATATTTATTCTTAATAGCATCGGGTGATGCTCCGTAGTGATGCATGTATTATATTATTTTTTGTATAACCAAAGCAACGATGATTCATCAATAGCGCTGGATAACTCGCTCTTTTCTTTACTACATGAAACTCAACCCAACGAGTCATTTAAATTAACTCATACCAGCATCAATCGCTTCCGTAGTACTACCCTGTCCACAGTGAGTGATGAAAGCTGTGAGTCGAGGGTCGTCTGATGAATTTATTATTTATTTCATTATTTAATTAATTAATTAGAGCATTAATTAGTGTTCTACTTATTGTATCAAACAAATAACAAATACTCACGTAGAATGTCTCTTTGCGGCACCCACGTCGATTCTATCAGATTATCGACGCCTTGTGAGATGTTGTGCTCGGGTTTCTATAAATTTTTTACCGTACCATTGCAGAAGCCCATCATTTTATCATTTGCCATTTCTACTTCGGCAATTTGTGAAACATAACACAGCTTTGAAACGCTTCACTTGTATTTACATGAATCTTCGCATTTATCTTGTTTAGCATGATTTTCAGTCTATCTGACTTAGAGCTTCAAAACATTTGGCCTGAAAATGATCTCACCTCATATTTAAAAATGAAAGTCACGTCGGGGAATCTCTTGACCACTTCCACTATACTTTTCTTGTACTGTTCCGGCATCAGATGCGCTTTTGCAACCGTTCCGAATGAGAGGAAAATCGTGCGCGGTCGAAGGTTCAGGATGGAGGACCAGGTCTGGAATGCGCACAAATTAGTAAAAAAAAAATAATATATATAATATATATATAATTAATCTTCATTATACGTGTAATCGTTCCTTCTTTTCGCACATTCTCTCACTCGAAAGTTACTTTCCCCGACGTTTTGTTGGCGCTCAGTATCAATTTCCCCAGTTTGGGTGAGTCAGAGTGACGAGAGAGTGTGCAAAATATTGAGACAAGCGCCCGTATTGTGAACTCTGTTTGTCCCTCATAAGATATTTCTTTTGTACTATTAGATAAGCTAGCGCTCGCAAATCATCTACTGATCATAACAATGTATTCCTTTTGTGTTTGGACAAATTCCGAGAATTTACAATTAGGTTAATCGTGGTCCACTGAGTTCGATGATCCTACTGTGTAGTGATCTAGGTACGTTAGTACGCAATAGGAGTGACAAATCTGCGCGCCACCCTTCTCATTTTTCCTCCTCTCTCATTTGTCTGAACGGCGAGAGAGTATGTAAAATTGGGAGAGGCGCATGCCGAATTTTCATCGCTAGAACAAAAAGTCATCCAAAAAATTTCGAAAATCACCTCATTCAGTGGTTCATGCTTCGACGAGACCACAATTCCTCCGATATCGATGATCCTAGCAGAGGAAGGTCGAGGAAAGTCGACCAGGGGTTCGGAGTTAGTGAACACTAGCGAGTTCCGGTCGACTAGTTCCTGAAAAAAACATTATTATCGACTATTAAAAGTGTTCATTTTCGTGCACTATCATAGGGTCCCAAACATTGATAATTTTCAGCAAAAAAAAACACGATTGCTTGATAGAAGCTGAGACACAAAATAACAACGAACAGACATCGGGGAAAGCTCGGGGAACTCTTTTTCCCATTGACACAAATTTTCTCGGCATTCCCAAGTACACATCTAGTAGTGTTGTTACACTTCCAGGATCCAAGCAGTGCCATAAAAAATAGCAACTAACCGACATCGGCGGCAGCTCGGGGAAGCTCTCATGGACGATCCTTTCGAAGCGAGGAATGTTCTTCAATCGGAAGTACTCCGATATGGCGAACACGTAGGTGTTATGGGCCCGCTCGAGGAATGTCATGTTCTCCCCGCCACAGGAGAACATTATGCCTGAATGATTGTAATTTCACTGTGAGGCCAAATAATTTGATCATGGTTTTGTATCTTTTCCAAGTTGTTCATGCATGCTTTCTGTCTGTGAAGTTTTGATCCTATCTCTGCGCTGGATTCAATAGCGACTGTGTGTAGTGGAACCACATACAATTAAGCACATTAGGAAGCCGTTATATTACAATTTTCGTTTATGATCATGCTCGAGATCTTCACTTACTAGGCACATACGCCGGATTCGAGGGCGTCTGGGTATAGTGAAACCACGAATCCATCATCGCCAGTGATTCGGTCATTGCCCATTTGTCAATGCCAAGCATGTGGAAGATGACTGAAATAAAGACCCTTTTTTATAATTTATAAAGTAAATAACACCACAGCACTGATTTTAACAAGACAACAACAGTATTTGAACTGGACATGAAACATAACCCATTTTATAAGTCGAAACATTTTATAAGTCGAAGAACGAACTTGGCCCGCAGGGATTGATTGATTCCATGTAGGCGGCGTCAAACTTCTCCGCCCTCAGAGCCTCCAGCAACCCCGGAGTCGAAATCGTGACTGAAATTGTTTACTATTAAATCGATTGACCAAGAGTTATTAATAAGCAAGTTCACAGTCCTCTTTGAAATCACTGTGAAACATATTTTATGACCAAAACTATTAATATTCGTAAATGTAGCTTCGGGTGAAAATCAAAATAAAATAATTCGACTTACAAACACAAGTATCAGCATACACGTCCATGAATTCGCCCCACGACTGTAAATATATTTATATTTTCCATATTAAGTACAAAAATATGACACAAACTAACTAACATTCATAAATTCGTAAATGGATTTATCAGCCCAGAAATCCAGCGCAATATCTTCATTCATCCATGTCTCAATTTCCTTCGCTCGCTCGGTTTGAGGAACCTGCGTTCAAAATTTTCAAAATGTGCACATACCAAATAAAAAAAATTGTTTTCAAGACTATCTGATGACAAGAATGAGTGGTTCTGGAAGTGTCTATTGATCAAAAGTTTGATACGCTAACCTCAATAACCCTCGCTTTCTTCGTCATCGATCCTCCTAGCGTGGCATCGTAGACTTCGGAGAGCATTACCTGTAACGGGAGACATTCTTATTTGAAAGTAAATGCTTTGACAAGCATCTCTTTCGCCGTGCAAGTTCATGCAAGGTGATTTCTCATCTATTGCCATGATTTATCTTCATAGAAATCAACAATTCGGTAATTGCGCTTACCACTTCATGGCCCGCATCCACCAGCACATCCGAAATCTTGGCGAGAAAGTTTACATGCGATTTCGCGAAAAGCGGCGAGTAGGCCAGGAACTTCAAAGAGCATGCCGACTGGAGGCAGACGAGGAGTATCCAGAAGGAGGTTCGCATCACTCTAAAATAATCTGCATTAGACCGACATACTAGACTTCCAAGATAGCAAAAGAATACAAGTCAAGGGAGTCGAACCAGTAGCTTCCTTTCACCGACCAGGACCCCAACCACTGCGCTATCCGTGCAAATGATGGATCTACATGAAGATCCAGACAGTTTCGTTGTTTCATTGCTCACTTCATCTGACCATCGCAACAGGTAGGACCGTAATTATGAAGGTGGTCGAACACTTGGGCTGACCCTCCCCAATCGCAGTGCTCTCTCGCCGGACAGACAAAGCGAGAGATCTTGGGGAAATGAGAGAGTCAGACCCGGGTGGATATCAGAAGATCGGTGCGATTTACAATGCCGCGTGCATTAGATCCTAATCAGTCTGTGAGAATGCGCCTAGGCGAGGATCAAGAGGCCGGGGTAGATTTATTTTCCTACTTTTTTCGTTATTTTGTGCTTTTTTGTCTCAAATGTAAACAAAATTACTACACTACCTCAAGTTTGATCAATTCTAGAGCAAATATAACATAAGATGGCAATCGGAATGCCCATGTAGCGGCACTATTGGTTAACTGGAAACAACATAGTCGAGGAGGAACTCGAATTCGTTCCGTGGGAGTCAAATTAGGCGGGGCCGCTGTGGAAAATTAATGTCATCCGAACAAGTGAAGGGAGTTTGTTGTGATTAACCATCGAATTAGTACTACTCATTACTCGAATTCGTCAGGATACCGGTTACCGATTAGGATCCTTTGCACAGAGGTGCTCGAAACGTGCTTGAGTATGATTTAGTGTGCTCGTTTGGGAAGTAATCGTGCTTGGACAATGCACTTGTTCGAAGGTGTTTATTGGAATATCTTTCGAATATTCAAGGAATCGGCCAGACCATTTCTGTCAGAGCATAGAATTAATTTCCTTGTTCACATTCTATAAGAAATATGTATTGATCACAGAAAAAGTCTTGTCAGAATTAACGGCGATCTGTGATTCCATCGACCTCTCATCGCATTACCACTTTTCCACAAAATCCTGTTCCCCATTACCTTCTAAAGGCAGGGAGTGTAGGGTGTGACTACTTTGTGATTTATTGTTCATTCAGGGAATTCATCTGCGAATGAATGATTGAAAGTCAAGATCGAACAGGGAATGTTGTCAACTTTTGTCAACTTTCCAGTGTGATTCATTGTGCAATGTTGTGCAAACTCCACGAATTGCCTAGTTGACTACACTCATTAGATCGAGTTCCTGATGTAATGTCAGGAATGGCAGTTGTATTATGGGAAAAAGTCCCTGATCCAATTGCTGGATCTGAAACTGACTAACGCGTTATTGGTGAACGATTTTATTTATCGAGATGGATAAATTTGAAACCAATATCTCCGAATTTCATGGAATACTCAAACACATGAAATGCTGTCGATGGCTTGTTCTGTGTAGATGGTGTACCATTTCTGGAAAGGATTTTTTTGTTTTTTCTTTTGAAATATGCACCTTTTCGCCTTTCCGGCATTCCACTGGCACTACCGAATGCTCCTTATACAATCCGAGAGCGATTGTTTTATTTCCATTGATTTTTATGGTATTTATTGTTCTTCCAAGGGATCTGTAATTATTCAATTCAAAGAGACTTCCAAGGTTTATCGATATGCGATTGGTAGGAATCAAAGTTTAAAAAAACTTTTAAATGCTTACCCGCAGATAAAGTGTACAATGTCCGGGCAAGAGCTCAGAAGTGGAACAGCAAGCATTTCGCCCGTCGAAGTCTCCTTGATGACGTTTGCATCGCAGCACACTTAATTTGCTATTTTTATTTTTAAATTCAAAGAAAATATATAATTTAAAAATAAATAGGTACCAAACCTGTTTACCTTTCTCGGCGGTCACAGTGATGTGATTTATCATTGAAAAGATTAGCATGAATTTCATCGTTCCTGAAATTGCTCTGAAAATAGTACACCGCGTGTGTAGAACAGGTCAATTCGGTGGCCTCATACATGATGCTGAGATAGTAAATTCGAAACGATCTGGAACTTCTCTTCGAAGCGAATCAATCGGGAGGATGCGCCTTTCTATTGTGGAACTATATGTAGAGGAGATCACGCAAGCTGGAACAAGGAATGGCTTCAAATAGTCAATCACAATAGCAATAGAAGCAATAACGTAGCATGAAGAAAGAGAGTGGCTGGAACCCAAGCTGGAACCCATTCCGCTCAATCGATTGATATCCGTATATTGATATCGTTATCGAAGCAATCTGGTAGTTCAAGTCAGGGGAGAAAAGAAGAATAACTATTAAACGAGGATAATATTGATACTTCTCCACTTCTTTCGGAACAATACATTCGTAATTATCGTAAAATTTTAAAAACTAGTGCACTCATTTATGCACTGCCTTTGTGGCCAGCCCGTTTTGTCATTATTTATCTCTCAACATACGAAATTCTCGAAACGTAATCAATATTTCACGAAATCATCCAAAGGTATGTATAAGGAAGTAAAAAAATGTGGGATTTTGTAATTAATGTGTAGTTACGAGTAAATTTTTTTCATGGGTTACAATGTCATCTTGTTCACCGGTGCCGTGCACACTGCCCTTTTATAGTTTTATATCCTTTCGTCCATCCGTTACCCGTTTGCCACAACCAAATCCATGATCCGTCAACACAAATCAGGCAGCTGTTATAAGTATCGTATATCATTTCTATCGTAGGTCGATAATCAGTTGCGACTCTAAATTTCAGTAATGAACTTGAGTATAATTCAAAAAAACGCACGCGAACACACCAGGACTACTGCAGAAGTCGATTACACCATATCTCTGCACTTGACCAATACCATAGTATGCTGTATCCTCAACCTGTTTTGTTGGCAGTAGTCCTCCACAACTGGCCGTATCTGGGGAAAAACAACATTTCAATTAGCATTATAGTTACAAACTTGTGAATTGTCCGGGATTAACCAGGAAACAACGAGCTGATCTGATGTAATGTGTTAAATTCCTATCTGAATTTCAGTTATTACAGCACAGAAAACGACCATTTGACCTAATGCGAATCTTTTTTTTTTGTTAAGTATCTTAGAAAGATAGGAAGTGTACCACGAATATCTGTCTAACTGAATTCTCGATGTGAGCTTGTGGTTCGGGCTACTCGATAACACTTTCGAAAGTCGTATGTTTTCAATTTCCGTTCGAATAGAGATATGAGCAGTTGGCTGCGTGCCAAATGGCCTGATACGCAGGCAGCGATCGAGAGAGCGTTCGAAGTAATTGTAAAGAGAACACGCCCTCTTATATGTACATTGCATACCCGCCCGCCTTTCTTCCTGAACAGATAACACGAATATCCATAGTAGTTATAGTAGGGTTCAATTAGTCGAATTTCGACAAACTGAACCCTACCCGGCTTAAAGCCAGATTGCCAGCTTTTCAAATTCTTCAAATTTGCGGGAAAGTATTCTAGCCACGAATCGTATGAACTAATCACCCTGGCAAAAAACCAGCAATCATCCAAACCAATATCCGGTAAATGTCTGTCCCTTTCGAGTTCAAACTGTCCAAACGTGTGCATGTCTTTCCTTTCCTTCACTTTCACTTTTCTTCGTCTGTTCTCTAACGGGGCCCCTAGACTAGAGCTCACCCGCGTATCCCACGGGGTGTTTCTCTCTGCCAAACCGTTCCTTTTATACCCTCAAGCTAGCGCTGATCTTTGCTGGAATGCGGGATTGCGTGTGCCCTGACCTAATTGAGTCATCTCAGAGCTAGTCCCTTGCGTAACTTTGAACTTTTGAATCACTGAAC
>LS488531.1:233864-251178 GCA_900490705.1 Pristionchus arcanus | reverse complement strand
TTTTGGTACCTTAAGCACCCTGGATCCCCACTTGGAAATCGTTCATAATGTTCGCCAAAGCGTTTTTGGCGCTCCCACTGGTACCCCAACACGGCTGCAAAATTAGGGCTCGATCGAATAACGTTGAAATTATTCGACACCCGGCTAAGCCCCGCCCCACGACGCTGAATCATCTCTTGTACTGTCACTTACAGTCTCGGACCAGATTTTTCGGCGAATCGTATCCGAGAAATCCGTAACTCTATCTGTCCTACGCGAAAATGAAAAGAAAACATAAGTTGAGGGTGAACTCGATAGTCTCGGGTCCGGACCAAACTTGCTTAGTACCTACCCTGGGATGTAAAAAGAGCCCTAACAGGAATTTTACTGTGTTTTGAAGTTTCGATCACGCGAAGTAATGGTCATTTTCAGAGGGACACCACTCTTTGGCAACCCTCTCCCGTGCATAAGAATTAGAGTCTGGGGTTCGCGATTACGAAATTAGAGCTCCCATGGGTGCGCAAGCCTGCCCAATCTAGGCTCGATTCAATAACTTCTCACTTCCGTGATTTTTCATCTAGGCTCCGCCCACTTTTTATCAAAATAGAGCTGGACGGTCAAATGAGCCAAAAGGGTGTGAAACTTATGGTGTCCGATGGGGACCAAAAGTGACTAGGAGTCTCGCCTAGTCCCTTTCACACAATTAAGGCACATTAAACGCACACTAAGCAGACTACGCAGGTTAAGCACTAAGTCTAACCACCAAGCCTCAAAATCGATGATTATCATCATTATGGTTTAGGCTAAGTGCTTCATGATTAGTGCTCCGTGCGTTTTGAGTGCGCGAATCGAATAGTGAGCATAAACACCACTCTCACGAATCTTTTTTTCTCACTTGTCTCTCGTTGAAATAATGTGCATCCAATCTCACCATATAAAAGCGATGAATTTCACTTCTCTGGATCAGTCCAACGCTCTCCCATCTGAGGAGACGGAGGGGAGCATTCGCCCCCGCAGTCTGGGTCTGAGGAGGAGACCGCGCTATCTTCAGTGGAGGAGAGCAAACTGAGAGGGACGGAAAAGTGGAATAGGGGAAGACTTCCCTCCCCCCAGCAATTTATTAGCTATCCCCTTGGAATAACCATTGCATTTCGAGCAGATTTTTCGGAAATTCGTCACCGTGAAATCTGCATTGGTTAGATGTCGGAGGCCGGATGGGAAGATGCCGGATGGGAAGAAGTTGAAAAATGGTGTGAAACACATGGTTTCCGATCGGGTCCAAAAGTGAACGAGTGATGCGCAGGGGTGTCCTGAGCACTTCCTGAGGGTTTATATTCTAAAATTCGTATACCTGGGTCCTGGGGATCCTCGCAAAGTTCTGATTTTTGGTACCTTTGACAGGCCAATTTTCATGTAATTCGGTGACGCTAGGATAATGTTGCTATATTGTTGACGGTTGAATCACAATTACTTATTAAAACGCAGTCTCCGTAAGAACGCAGGACAGGGGGCCGAATATGGTACAACTCCGTCATATTGATCGGTCAGCGGTCAAACTTCACCAGGGTGACCCCTAGGACGAATATATACTTCTGCCAAAATTTGGTCCCCGAAAATTGATCTTTGATCTTTGAACTCTTCAAAAATCAAATTGAGATTTAGGTATCATGTGATAGCTCATTCGAAAGAGCATGAAAAGTTATGTTAAAAACTGAATTTTCGTAAATTTTCGACTACTCTTACTCGAGAAATTTGAAAAAATGTCGAATTTAAGTGTTTTTTCACTGCATATTGAGATAGAACCCTATGTCAAAATCATTTGTACCCTCTGGATTCGATATATTTTTAGTAATTTATTATGGGGAATGAAATTTTATGGTCGAGAAGAAGATCATTCAGTGCCGAAGAACCGAAAAAGTTGGTCGAAGTGACACTCATGAGGTGGGGTGAAAAACTGATTTTGAGATTTCGGCCAAGTGTTATAGCCCATTCGAAAGAGCTCGAAAAGATGAGTTTCCTACCCGATTTTCGTGAAAATTGGACATCGCTTACTCAAGAAAAATTTCGAAATAAGAGTTTGAAGAGGATCCTCTTCAATTGAAAAATTGAAGAGGAACATAAATCTCGTCTAAAAGTTTGTGACGATAATTAGGTGAGTGCGATCCATTGTTTTGCTAAGTTTGGGCTTAATTCTCTTCGCTTGAAAAAATGAAGAGGATCCTCTTCACTATAAAAAATGAAGAGGATTTTCTTCAATTTTTCAAGTGAAGTGAATTAAGCCCAAACTTAGCCAAACAATGGATTACATTCACCTTATTATATTCGCTATGTTTTAGACCAGCTATACGTTCATCTTCAATTTTTCAATTGAAGAGGATCCTCTTCAAGCTCTTATTTCGAAATTTTTCTTGGGTATGCGATGACCAATTTTCACAAAAATCGTGTAGGGAACTCAACTTTTCGAGCTCTTTCGAATGGGCTATAACACTTGGCCGAAATCTCAAAATCAGTTTTTCACCCCACCTCATGAGTGCCACTTCGACCAACTTTTTCGGTACTTCGGCACTGAATGATCTTCTTCTCGACCATAAAATTTCATTCCCCATAATAAATTACTAAAAATATATCGAATCCAGAGGGTACAAATGATTTTGACATAGGGTTCTATCTCAATATGCCATGAAAAAGCACGTAAATTCGACATTTCTTCAAATTTCTCGAGTAAGAGTAGTCGAAAATTTACGAAAATTCGGTTTTTAACATAACTTTTCATGCTCTTTCGAATGAGCTATCACATGATACCTAAATCTCAATTTGATTTTTGAAGAGTTCAAAGATCAAAGATCAATTTTCGGGGACCAAATTTTGGCAGAAGTATATATTCGTCCTAGGGGTCTCCCTGGTGAAGTTTGACCGCTGGGCGATCAATATGACGGAGTTGTACCATACCACCTGCGTTCTTACGGATACCGCGTTTTAACATTTATCAGATGCAGACGTCTTCTCGTTTCTTCGATCTGGGCAAACTCCTCGACGGAATAGCAGACAACGGGCAAAAAAGGTTAATAGTTCCAAAGAACTATCCATAAACAGGCATTTAATTCAGGTGCAACACACCCACAAGCAGCCTTCTTCACTCGCCGTGACATGTTCTCGCAAGTCGTCGCAAGTTTTCATAGATGATGTGATCCCTTTTCACCCCTCTCTCCAAATTTCACTAGTTATTTCTAGCCAACAGTTGTAATGTTTAAGTGTTAATTTACAAATATTATTCCCTGAAATCTAGTTTGTATTTTAAAAATTGATCAAAGCTTCAACAATTCCAATTACATGAAATACTGCTAAACCAGTATTCATAGAGGGAGCAGTGGCGCAGTGGTAGTGTGCTAGGAGTGCGATTCGTGAGCCACGAGTTCGACCCCGTCTCAATCGCGATCCGGTAGACATCGGAAATTGAACCTCCTCTTATTCCAAATTTTTTTCGTCCTGCTCCATAGTTGCGTAGCTCGATATTCGTTTCTGAAACTATCATAGTTTCACTGATATTGATACCTTTTGAGAGACAAATTAAGCGCCCAACAACAATAATAGTACAAAAAACGCAAAAAAAAATTCAAAAAAAATTCCTTTTTTTGACTCAACATCGAAATACCTCAAAAATCCAGATTTCCCGCATACATTGGACGGCGCGCTGGATTTCAGGAAAAAATCACCGTAAAAACAGCGCCCAGTTTTTTTCACAACGTGAAAACCGGGTGCTGATTTTACGGTAGTAAAAACAGTATCCAATTTCCACGGACTACCATGTACTGTGCTATGTTTTTACGGCGATATTCAGCCTTGAAGCCACTGCCCCGTTTCTACGTTGTTCCTTTTACTGTTCCCTGTTTTCTCGTTGTATGTGTTCTTGTCTCACGTTTTCCCGTTGTATTCATTGCGTAAAAACATATAAACGATTTATCGCCATACGTTTCCCGGGCACATGTTTCTACGGGCACATCTCGACTTGAAAACAGCGAGCCGGACAAAGGCTTGGAAAAAACAGGGCGCTGAGCGAAATTCCGAGAAATCTGGGTGTTTTTTGGGCCGGTAATTTTGCTGAAATCTTGCATTTTGGGAATTTGATCTCTGCTTCGTCATAATGGCAATTGTCTTATTTCCGTTGATACTCAGGACAGTCTTTTGGTTTCCTCCGGGTGCGCTTAAAATACTCTCTCGAATCGCGTTAAAATATGAGCCGCCGTCTCTTCTTTGCACGTGCTCTCTCACCCGGTAGAGAGGCGAGTGAGTATGTGAAATGAAGAGACGACGACCCGTATTTCGAACTCCAGTCTCGCACAGTCGCATGATAACATATTGACAGACCCTATCGACTGACCCATGTTGCAGTAGTTTTCTGCTCTATTTCTATTCTCAACCAATATTTTGTTCCCATCCTTTTACCTGCAATAGAACAAGGCCTGACTAGGACAATGGTCGAGCGGAGGAAATACTGTCATAGCTCGACCGGCCTTCGGAACGATCACATTTACGTCGCAGCAGTCTGAATTAGAGTTCTCCGTGCAATCGATGAGAAAAAAAAATTAAGTGAAATTAAGACACAATTTTCAACTTTTCATGGGCAAAATAACAACAAAATGTGTTCTCGCTCTATTATACTTGAAGATAAACCATAACATACCACTCGCAAATGTCGGAGCGACGAGAATGCTGAGGAACGCGAGGAAGAGCATGACAGAAACTAATAAAAAAAGGATCCCACACAAATGGTCCCACATTCATAAGCACTCCTAAGCAGCACCAAGCAGGAACCTAAGCCTAAGCATTAAGCCTAAGACTTAGCCTCAAAAGTAATGCTTATCATCACTAGGTTATGGCACAGGCTTAGTGCGTAGTGCTTAGGCTTAGGTTCCTACTGAGGGTGTCAACAGAACGAAATCTGTTTATATAAGGACGAGGCAAGCTGGAATCATAATTTTTTCGAATTACCCTCGTTCGAATTAGGGATTGCTCTCTATCAGAAAAGAGAGTGCGTTGGAGAGACCATTTATAAAAAGATTAAATTGCCAAAACCAATTTTGCTAGTCAACCATCGCAAACACAAGCTGCCGACGAACATGGATGAAGGAATTGTTGGATGCCGAACTATTCATTCTCATACGGAACTAAAACATTAATCAACCCGCAGACAAAATACACGACTTCCGGACAGTATTTGAGCAATGGGAGGGGCATCATTTCACCCGTTGGGGTCTCCTTGACTACATTTTGCATCGCAGCACACTTTTTTTTTTTGTAAAAAAAATGAAACGTAACAATTTCAATTACCTTTCTCTGCTGCCACAGTAAATGCTAGAATTGAAAATATAATACAAGCAGTAGCTTCATCCCTGAAATATTGCATTTTTTTTCCAATTCGAAGGCCTCAAACACGACGGAGCGTTGAGATAGCCGAATCAAGCAGAAACTTTATCCCAACCAATCGAGGTGGTGCGTCGTTCTATAGAGGGAACTGGAACGCTTTCTGAATAGGAGATCCCGTAAACTGGAACCATTTGCTTTCGTTCTGTTTGTCATTTACAATGAAGGATTGGAAAAACCCGAACATTTTTTCGTCAGGACAAGTTTCGGTAAGGGACTACTCTATGAACGTGACATTCTCAACGTCTGATTAACAATATTTATTTATTCACAAAAAATTATGTTGGAGAATGAACGAATAATTCTCGAAAAGAAAAACAGCGTGTTCTTTTTTTATTTTTTGCAGTCCTGCTCCTCTCCGGGCATTTTTTCGTCAGTTTTCATTACCACGTCTTTCATCTCGTACCTGAATCGAGCAAAGTTAGCAGACGCATCTACGCATATAAAACGGTGTGAAAACAGAGTTTCGTAAAACCTTAAGCGTTAGAATTGTTGACGCTTCAGCATTTGTAAATGTCACAATGCAAAAGTTTACGCTTCTTCAATTCTAAAAAAGGGGCTGAATGTATTTACGATTACGAAATCCTGGAAACCCACATACGCTTTTTAAGCCGTCTTCAAGCAAAAAGTAATTTTTTCGGAAAAAATATTTTAAAATGATACGTACGGGACGGAATCTAAAGCTGTTTTTTTTTTCGCTGTTTCCTCCTGTTCTCATTCAACTACTAAAAAAGTAACATTCAGAAATGATACACCATCTGTTAAATGCCTCCCTGCTTGATCATCGAACTTACTAGGGTTGGCTAAACGATATTCTAAACGTGGCAGGTTTAGCTCCCCCTACGCTCTATACCCCTGAGATCGGAAGCACTCTCTTCCTTTTGCATGCTCTCTCGCTCGCAACTAGCGGAGATGGAGCTAAACCTGCCACGTTTAGAGTATCGTTTAGCCAACTCTAGAACTTACCACTTGCCGACAGTCTTGCCATCGCTGTCCATACTTTCCGGAATCTCGTGCATCACTACCCGCGTGCATTTAGCCTTTAATTCTTCTTCAATTTACTCAGATAAGTTCACAATTGGCTTTAAAACATATTAAAGCTCTCATTTTCGTGCGTTTGAAATGCTCATCAAACTCAATGTGCTGGTTAGAGAGCTCCCGATTGTCCATGAGGAAGGAAGGGGGAGGCAAGGTAGATAGATCACTAGCCTCCTCCCTGCCTCTTCCTTCTTCCTCTCCCTCGAACGATCGCCCTCATCTAAGCGTGGAACGAAAAAAAGAATCTCACATTAGGATCTGGCTTTGCGTTATTCGGATTGCAATAGAAGAAGAACTTGACGTATGTTTTCATCGCGTATGCCTTGTTCTTGCTTCCGACAACCTAAAAAAATTGATTTATCTTAAACATTAATTGATCAGGTTTGGCAGTACGTTGTACATTGCGGAACATTGTGTGATTGATTATTTGTAAAATTCTTATTTCCTCAGTAAATGCTACTACTGTACTGTTACTACTGCCTCTAGGAAGCAATTGCTGACATCATCTAGGACCGCAGACGTTTCAGTAAAATTTGGTTATTGACAGATAAGAATATTAAGCGGAACGGTTTACAATTTTGATATGAAATCCCACCACAATCCGTACCTGGAAATGGCCGGTGCTGTTCGACTGCGTAGTAGTTAGAGCTTTATCCGAGACTGCAAATGGTTACGGTACACATTCACCTCGTCGTGTAACGAGCATGATAATAATCTTAGATTTGGTAATACGTTTCATGCGTTTGAAATGCTCAGCAAACGAGATGTGCTGTTTAGCGAGCTATCGATTGTCTGGGAGAGGGGCAGGAGGAAGGAAGGGGGAGGAGGACAGTTGATCTACCGCCTCCTCCCGGTCTCTTCCTTTCTCCGCCGCCTCGACCGTTCGTCAAATTTTAGCTACGAATGGAATGGAAAATAATCTCACGATACAAGTATAGATTGAATGCGTCATCAAATCTAGGATAATATACATGTAATGTTAGGGCGGATCGTTCGGATTCCTCAACGGCTAAAATGATGACCTCGTTTCGGAATTAATTCTAATTTGCGCCCCGGAACGAGTTCGGGCAAATAAAAAATGGCACTTGCGTCGACTCTCGTTCCGGAACGGCCATTGTTCGACACTCGGCAGTTCCGGAATGAGCCGTGTAAGGGAAATGCATGGCCGACGCTCGAAGACCATAGCGCAAGTCCCGAGGACATGCACCAATCGGGAGTTTAGCTCAGTGGTTAGAGCACCCGTCACGTGTTCGGAAGGTCGGGGGTTCCTTTATTGTCTTGTGCCCACTCCTCTGACGTTAAAACAGCCGGAATGACGTCACTCTGTTCCGAATGATCAACCCTAGTTTCAGCAATTCAAGTATGAGGTATAAATCTCGAACATGTGTCGTGCACCAGCAGCTGCACATCGGTATGGACTATAGGCTCCGTGCCACACAGAAGCCTGCCTCTGACCCCAACTGTCTGTTCGTTTGCATAGGCTGCGATCGCCAGAGAGGCAAGGAGAATGAGTAGAGAGCACGCATCTAGAAATAGCTTATTTATCATGCAATTGAAACGGATGCGATGTTGCAACACCCGATGGAGGTTGGGTGAAAATGGTGTTGCTAATCTCCATCTAATCGGACGATCATGGAAACAAGGCTAGCGAGAACGGATGAGAATTACGGTTCGGTAATGGGATGAAATGGAACACAGAGCTGATAGGTGCGGCCGGAACCAGCCTGGTTTTATAGGTGAAACCGCTGAGTGTGACCAACAACTTTTCAATGTAACCGAAACCGAATATCAGCGAAAAAGCGTAACGAGTTGGCCGAACGCGGTGATTGGAAGATAATTTAGTTGTTTTGTTGATAGAAAAATATTATTGACCGGAAACACGGTTAGGTCAACAAGTTGCTGCAAAGTAATTGCTGACGAAGACGGGGCTAGTCCCTACTAACAGTGGGTTTTGATATTTGGAACGTGTGATCTATTGTAATTCGGAAGGTATACATGAAGCAGCGATGCAAGCTCAGAATAATAATAGTCTCAAAATTCTGCGATGAATGGATGTTATCGTTGGACAAAATTAAGTTTCCCATGGGGGACTTTTATTATCTGAACGCACTGAATAATATCTTACCTGCAGGGTTTTTTTTTAATTCGAGCGGGATTCAGTAAAATCGGCTTCAGTTTGCTCAGCAAAGCTTATGTTGTTTCTGAAACTCATTCCATCATTCATTTGCATAAAGTGAGTACATTGTCGGCAACAGTTATCTCCTTTGCTAAATGTCAAAGGGCGACAGGCTAGACAAAACACACATTTGATACACGCTCTCCATTTTCCCCTTTGATTATTCCCATTTATCTCGCCTGTCAATGCAACGCGATTGCGTTTATTCTCCCACCAAATGCTCTTGAGAAATGCGGGAAACGCCTATCCCATTATTGATCAGTTGTACTTATTTCTCCTTTTTACTAGTTGAGAAATGCTAACGTTTGTCTGTTAGCCTGGGTGAGAGAGAGAGCACGTGAAACAGAGATGATCTTTCCCCGAGAGGAATTAGCCAACGAGAGAAAAAGCGCACATCGCGATTGCACAATCAAAAACACGCTTAACGTGTGAGTGCTCGCCGTATCTCCATTTCACACACTCTCTCATCGCTAGTGGTGGCGATTCGGTTTTTGCCTCTATTCACTTTGTATACTCTCTCGCCGGTTACAGCCTTGCCGATCGGTCATCGCCTTTTCACACACTCTCTCGTCCCTGTGATCGGTTAGGGCTAAAATAGGAAATAGAGTGAACTCAGCGCTCCCGCAAATAACCTCCACGTTTCGACAACCACGATTTACAAAAGTGTTCTTTCTTGATCTACATATTTAAGCGCTTTCAATAACCAACTTGATCATTTTCGAAAAGCTTTCGAAAATTGCGCCGTCGTGTTGTATTTGAGCTCTAGATCGCTTTAAACTAGATTTATCATATTAATTAGAATTTACTTGTTCTCATAACACTTTCAGGTAAATGAGATCTTTCGCTTTATTGGTATTTCTCTCCCTCCTCCCCTCCTCCTCCACCCTCAAGTTCTTATGCTACTCGCCCCGTTTCGCTACCAGTCATGTGAATTACCTCGGGAAGTTGGCTGATTCTTTGATCGATGCCGGTCATGAAGTGGTAAATATTTGAATATTATTAAGGAATGTTGCTCAAGTAAGTTTCACTATCGAAACAAATTGAGAATTTGAGAACAGTTTCGTTACATCACCAGCATGAATTACAATTTAACTTATAAAATAAGCAATAAACTATATATTTTCAGGTCATTCTATCGCAGATTATCGACAGTCGGCTGAAGAGCGCCGGATCGGATAGGGCGAGGATTATTGAGGTACCAAACTCGATTTTGGTCTTGTTGCTTGAACATTTATTTTGATTCTCGGGCCTACTTTCAAATTAATAACACTAACGAAAATTGCGTGAAAGATTCAGATGAAGAGAATGAATAAATCGAGAAAAAATTACCATTATTCATTCGCGGTCAAAGATGCGAAATTACGCGAAACTTCTTGGAATGATATTCGTATACAGATCCCGCAAGACGACGTCGGCCGTGCATACGAGCAAGGAACAACGGCTGATACTCACGCGGCCTGGTACAGTGGAGAGACTTGGCAGGCACTGGATGTTGGTTAATTTCAAAATATTGACCAATAAATGAATTTTAACTTAGCACAACAGTTCAGAAACGCGTCTTCCATTATTTTATAAACGAAACGACGCGATTATTAAATCTCCTGATTTGCTTAGTATTCAGTATTTGTTTTTTTAAGAGCTGGGCTTCTGGATACGACTTGTGGACGGCGCAATGCAATAGTGAGTGATTATTAATTTCTTTCGAATTTAAAATAAAATAAACCTTCTCTTTGAATATAATTATAAATGCCAGCCACCATCAACCATCCGGGTCTGCTTGATCAACTGCGCGCGGAGAAATTCGAAGCAGCATTCGGGGAGTCGTTGCACTGGTGCATGGGAGGTATTTCCCACATATTTCGTTATTCCATCTAGCGTTCAAATAAGTTTCATTAAATCCACAAAGTGAGCAATTATCTGAAGTCTCGCTAAGGAAGTGGATTGATAGGAAAAAAGACAATTTTAAAGAAGGTGTCCCACGAATATCTGGCTAACTGCGTTCTCGATGTGTGGTGGTGGGTCGCTGTTTCCCGATAACACTTTCGAAACTCCCATGTCACCATTTTTCGTTTGAAATGAGTTATGATCAATTGGCTGAGTGCCAAGTGACCCTGAAAAGCAGGCAACGAGCGAGAGAGCGTGCGGAATGAGGAGAGCGTCCCTCTCATTCCTCACTTTGCATAGCCGCCCGCGCGGTTCGTGGGACGCCTTCTTTAAGTAAAAGATAAGTAATTTTGATCCTGAAGTGTTATTTCAGGCCTCTTCCACCTCGCTGGCATCAATAAATTCGCCGCTACAGAGTCGATCGCGTACAAGGTACTATCACTACATTTTTTTCTTGACTGTATTACTCATAAGTATCTAGGCCGTTACAATTAGGGTCCCCTTGATGAGCGTCTTATTTTTGGGTAAGGTAGAAAAGTTTAAGGAAACGGAAATAAGGGAACCCTGGTTGCAATTGAACATTGTATTCATTTAGGACGGCATGTACGCTATCTCACAGTTACCAACAGCATCGTCGTATGTTCCCTGTGAGTTTGATTGAATTAGGAAAAAAATATTCCCAACGGTCCCTTGCAATATATTTTTCGATTACAACAGAACCGCCTGAGCCATCACTGGCGCAGTGATTGCATCTTCTTTAGTACACTGTGTGAAACTTATCACATTTTTAACTAGCTAAAAAATGCGACTGACAAATCAAATGAGTTTCACGCAGTGCACGAAACAAGAAGCACGCTCTGCGCGAGTAATTTCTGGTCGTATCCGTCATCACAACAAATTTATTCAGCCATCATGGGCGGTTCGTTCGGCGATGATATGACCTTCACCCAACGAGCTTTCAACCTGTTCAACACAGTTATGTACGCGAGGTACGGTAATTATCTTTCTGCACAATGCACCATTACTATTTTTTTAAATATCTAATTATGATCAACCTAGAGATAGAAAAGGCTGATCGACGATGTTAAGGTTCAACTACGGGTCCGTGCCCAAGTATCAGGCAATGTTCGAGAGCAACTCTCCTGGCTTTCCGGATGTTGTCGTAAGTTTTCTTTTTGCAAGTTTTCCGTCTCGAATGGTGCTAAATAGTGTCATTTTCAATAATTCTTAACGTTTCTCATGGGGTAAATTCTGATCAGAAGCTCGAAAATGGTAAAGAATCATTACTTTCAGGACCTCATGGCGCTGAACTCCCTGTTCTTCCTCAACTCTGACCCGCTCGTTGACTTCCCTCGACCCTCAGCAGCGAGAGTGATCGACATTGGCGGGATTGTGGTGTCCATTGGACATGGAAAGCTGAGCAAGGTAATCGAAATAATCTCTTTTTTTTTGAGTTTTCCAACGGTTTTATTTGTTTAAACTTTTTTAAGCAAACTCGCTGAGAAATCGATTACTCGGAGCTTTCATTGCCTTTCGATCATTGTGTGAAACTCACTCTTTCAATACTACTCAATTCTTCACAACGGCAAATCCACAACGGCAAATCCTTTAAACATTCTAAGAGAACAAGGTTTTTATGCATGTGGCAAATTTCACAGATAGCCAAGAAAACGCGATAGTAAAATTCAAATAAATTCAGGAATGGTCCTCCATCCTCTCCCTCCGCCCTCGAACGGTGTTCATGTCCTTCGGCACCTTTGCTCGTGCCTTTGCAATGCCTGAGGAGTATAAGGAAACGATCAGACAAACGGCGAGAGCGATGCCGGACGTGACTTTTATCTGGAAGTATGAGGTAAGCCATCATTTCATTTGCATTTGCATTTCATCAGTACTGATCGGTGCATAAAAATATCAATTTTTGAAGGGAACTAATTTGAAGCAACTATTTCTCGAGTTTATATTCGTTTTTTACTTGATTGTGCGCAGAAACCTGAACACAACGTAACGCAAGGCATCCCGAATTTAATTGAAACGACCTGGGCGCCGCAACATGAACTGCTTAGTAAGTTGTTATTTTTTACAAATTTTTGAAATATAATTAAAAGAAACAATAAATTAAATTCCAGACGATCCCCGCCTCTCTGCATTCGTCACGCACTGCGGCGCTGGCAGTACTACGGAGGCGAATTATGCTGGTATTCACGAATTTACTAATAATAAAGATCCCTACACATTTGCAACAATCAGCTGGCTTACAATCAGCTAGCTGGCTTGTTAGGGCAGTACAAATCCGAATTCTACTTTATCGTATACTTGCAGGTGTCCCTCTCATCGTTGTGCCCGTCACCTTCGATCAGATCCGCAATGCTTTCCAAGTGAGTTCGGATAAATATCAATTATTCCTTCTTCATCTCAATCCATTTACCATGTGGCATAATAGTATTAGAGTACGGTAGATGAAAAGAAGTAAACTTTTACAGGTGAAGAGAGCAGGACTCGGAATTAATCTGGACAAGACCGACCTGGGAAAGCAGGACATCTTTGCAAATGCAGTCAAACAGGTCCTGGAGAATCCCCAGTAAGGAACCAAACTCCAAACGAGTAACGAAAAATTGTTTCAGGTACAAGCAACAAGCCGTCACCACTGCAGCCATGCTCAACGACAAACCATTCACTGCGCGTGAAGTACTACTATTTTCATTTTTTTTTAAATATTAGTTTCACATTTTTTTCAGATATTCGTACGAAACATGGAATTTCTCGCCAAACACGGTCCCCTTCGACAACTCGACCACTACGGAAGACACCTGAACTACTTCCAGTATTACCTCATAGATGTTATTGGTGTTATTATCCTAGGAGTTGTTGTGATTGTTGGTGTTGTCCTGTTCGCAATTGTGAAATTGCTTAGATGCATTAGGGGAGTGTTTTATAAGAAAGCTAAGCACGAGTAAAAGTTTTCTTATGAGTTATTTGCAAGCATGTTGTTGATCCTAGGTAATAATGATTGTCAATATTGTATGCTACTTCTCAGTATTATCTCATTTACGGTATCAGAATTGTAGGTTATCTGTTACAATTTAGAGAACACGTTGATAAAAGTGTTATTGAATATCGGGAAAGGAAGTAAAAGCAGTTGAAGTGGATATAAAACGGAGTGAAGGACAGTCTGGGAAAATAGTGCACTTCTGTTATCTTACCAGTGATTTATCTCGTGCGTTCAGAAAGACAAAAAATCAAGCATTGGAACAAATATCTTTTTATTGTTAGTGAGAAGTCGACTGTGGTTGCACCGACTTGACATCCGATCCTTTCCGCACGTTATTTATCGCTCTGAAAAATATATTTTCTGAAATAACATGTTTTTTTAATAAACTCACTGTCTGTAGGGTCGAACAAAGTATAACGACACGAGTGGATGAAGCGTTGCTACGAGTTCATTACTCTGGAATTTATAGCAATTTTTCACTTGGAGTTAATGGAAACTTCATGGGCTGTATCTTTCTCAGAATGGTGGCAGAAATAAAACAGAAAGCATATTAAATAACTCACCATCACAACTTCATGCTGGGCTGCCTCCGAGGTGAGGGCATACGATTGCACGGCTATGTAAACACCAGTAGAGAAGACGTCCAAGGCAGGCAAGCAGGATTGAATTAAGAGACCCTGAAAATAAATAAATTACACGTCGAAATTAAGCCCAGTGTGCTCCTATGTTTATGTTTTTGATTTTTTTGTTGCTTTTTTTAACTTTTCCATCTAAAAATCACCTTTATGATCTCCACATGAGCCTCTTTCGTCTTTGAACTCATCGAGCTAGTCGCTTCCGCTAGGGCCTTTCGTATTCCTTTGAATATTGATCAAATCAGGAAACCGAGAAACAGGGATAAAATTGAAATACATACTCATAAACACGATGATTATAATCACGTAAGCAATCGGAAATGGTATAATCAGACTGGAGAGACTGATCATGTTGACGATATTATCGTCGTCTCGGTATTCTGACAAGGAAACTGTGTTTTGAAGTGGCTAAACATCCTGATAGTTTGCAAATTGAAGCAACGGTCTTAACCGATCTCAATGACTTACTGAAGTAAATGAAACTATCGTCGACGGGCCGATTCAGCTCAATTAGTTGCGTTCGGACCTCAGCAGAGTCGAGCATGTCCGATTGAGCGAAAACAATCTTTAAAAGCATAATGCTATCGAAAACAGATAAAAAACGTACGACATCTAGCACATTCGGAAAGAGGATGATTGCTACAGCGATGAATGTCGCGCGTGCGCTCAGAGCGCCGTTTCGAATAGCATACAGTCTGAAAACATAGGATATTGATAACAATTGATACGATGTGACTTTGAACAAACACAGTCATGTAAACAACACTGTACTTACCGATAACAAAAGCACAGTGTCGTATTATACGGGAAGAACGAGTGGCCACTTTGCGTGATGCCAGTGAGAATCTTGCACAGCATGGGCCACCCAGTATAAATACATGGACCAGTTACGGTTTCGATGTACGAAGCCTCACATCTGAAGGGAGAGATCAAAGATCAAATGGACGTTTTGTCTTTTTTTTACTGGAATTGAATAACATACTTGACGAATGTTACTGTGCTGGAGGCTAGTGCGAACAAATCAACTATCGTTGAAGTGGCAAGCACGGCGCCGTAGGTACTGCAACAAAGTTGAAATTTTGAGTTCTCAAAAACTAAAGTAAACTAACCTCATCTTAGCTGGTGTTCTTGTTGTGATAACAACTAGCAGGACGGAATTAATTATCAGACCGGTCGAGCAAATTACATAGTGAGCAATGCTCAAGGCGACGGGAGTCATTTCTGAATAAATAGAGGAGTGATAAATCAGAAGAAGACAAACTAAATCAAGCAATGAGAAATAGTGGGAAAACAAGACCGTTACTTGGAATGAAACCACAATCTTGCGTAAAAATATAGAGCTACAATCCGCGCCTTCAAAAAAAACAACGTGGGATTTATTGCGTTAGCATCGAAAGAAGTGACTGCAAAAAACGTAGAAAACGAGTATTGTGAAGACTGTATTTTGCCTACACCTAATAATCAGGAAGTTAATGCATGTGATTACGATAATTTCCTCAAAGAATTGTTCGAAGAACTCAAGCAGAAAGTACATGCAAAAGTTATTACGAATTATCGCATCCAGGGAAAGCTCAATAGTGCAAAAAATCTCTGTTATATCGCATCCTTCCAATAATGAATTTATTCATGCATCAAGCATTGTAATGATTTACTCAGATCTGTATTTATGGTGGGCTCATTTATTCACTCTTTGTAGCTGCCCAGTGAATCCCGATCGGGAGCTGACGTCGCTTCGTAATAACTCCCGAGGGAGTTATCCTCTTTATTCGACGAGTTTTCAGTCTTAACAAGAATCATTTACATTTTTACTCTTTCTTGTCATTTAAAAAAGTAAAAATAGTAAAATTGTTTACCTTCTTCATCGACACCGACGTCTCCACAGTCTCCATCTGAATAAATCCGTTTAAATAATTTCATAACTATTTCGAATGTGATGAATTTTTGCACATTTTTAAGCGAACCATTTCAGATTAAAGAACATATTACAATTAACATTTTCCTTACCTTCTTCGATGATCCTTCCGCCGTTGACGACGGTGGCATCTCATTCGACGTGGAGGGCGTGATGGAATTCATTTGCGTCGAATCGGCGGAGGAGGATAAGGGAGCCCCTTAGTTCAAAGTTCAAGTTTGCTCAAAATTCCACATTCAAATCGTTAACGATTTTTGAGTTTCCCAATTCCTCACAATAATTAGTCATCAAACGACTTGACGTCCTGGTTTCTATGGTTTTTAGTGGTTGTGAAAAGCAAGCTCACCTTTCGAGCCCGTGACCGAGGCGCGACTGCGCTTGCCCTGTTTGAGCTCGCGACGGAGTCGCTGCTGCCAGGTCTCCTTCTGAAAATTATTCATGGATTTACAAAAAAACGAGTCAGATTTTTTTTATCTGTATGAATTTTGGCTACATTTTGTATCAAATTTACATCAAAATCAGATTGCTTGATTAATGAATTCCTGACCTCTTGCGAGTTCCGATCGTACGTCCAATTCTTCAACGGTTCCTCCTTCTTGGGCTCCTTTTTCTTCGATTTTTTCATGCACTATAAAAATATTATTTTTAATATTTAAATAAAAATAATATAAATGTATTGTAGTTTTTTTATTTAAATTAAAATAATAATAATAAAACCCACTATGAGTATGATAACGACGACGATCACAACGATGAGCAGGATGGCGCATGCGACGCCGAGAGAGATTACCAGGGCTAGATCTGAATTGGAAAAAACACTAAAACATGACATGAACCGTTCTCAAAGCATGAACCGCCATCTCGTTTCGCACACTGTGTGATGAAGAGACGACGGTTCATATTTTGTCTTATTTCGTATTTAGATCTCTAAATTTATAATGAAAATTATTTAAAAAAACCTTTTTTCCACAATTGCGTGCAAAATTTTTGATCCTCTACTTCGTTCCAATCAGGCAAAATATATTTAAGAGACGTTTCACGAGAGAACGTAGCTTTTGGGGACGGTCGACGGATGACTTTTCTGCAACCTACCCCAATATTTTTTTGGTGAAGTCACCATGCCATATGCTGATTGCGGGCCAAAAATTAAGAGTTTATATGAACTCTCCGAAAAGTTACAGGCACGTCCAAAAAAAAGTCGAGATTTTCATCGTTGAAAAATATGCGTTCTGAAAGTTGGAACATATGTAATTTTGCGTGTAGATTCCGAAAATGATACT
>LS488531.1:211982-226881 GCA_900490705.1 Pristionchus arcanus | reverse complement strand
TGCCTAACATACTGCAAAAGGAATTTTGGTTCTAACTTATTCGGTTCAGAAATTATGAATTTTCATCATCTTTACACTTACCCGCAGCTTTTGCGCCGCATTTCGCAATACGGGAGGTGACGTCATCATTTTTGTAAACAAGGTCAAAGACCACCCAGGCCCTATGGAAATGGAGATCAGAATCGAAAATCCTGGAGCGATGTCCGGGGGGTGGTAACTTTTCTCAGATCCGCTCTCTTAATTAATAGCCAAATGCTCGTGCCACAACCTTACCTCTCTCAGACACCTGGAAATAAATAATTAAAGTCAGTAAACGAAGCGGCAGCAAAATTGCCACAGAAGCTGAAGGAAGAGCCATTTCACGATTTTTCGAAATCTTTGAGCTGTCGTACTTAGCAAGTGAGTATGGAAACCTAGGGAAGAGTTGATTCCTATCGATCAGAAATCTATTCAAGAACATATTCCAGTTTTGAACGGATCTCTGTGTTCTCGGTGTTTTCGGTGTTTTTCGGCATTTTCCTGATTATTGTGTCTAATATGCAAATTTGATATGCCATTGCGCTACTCAAAGCTTTGAATAGAATAAATATAGTACCTGAACACATTCCATGGTCAAACACTTCGATATGTTACTTCCCTAATTTGTGAAGGCCGTCTAATTTTTATGACACCTCTTCCTTCAGGCACTCTAATTCTAAGGAAGAAAACACGTGCGCGGGCACGAAAAGTTGCCGATGCAGGGTGTGGCACGAGCATTTGGCTATTAATTAAACTCACAATTAAATTTAAAAAAACATGCACTTTGCGGCGAAAGTGAAATAAAATGCGAAAAGTGTCACAGCAATACACCCAGAGCGGAAAATACCGTACTATGCCGGCTTTTAGTTGACAAAGGCTTTGATTGTCACAGTAACGCACAACAGTTCCCATACACAAATCATGTGTATAAAGTAGGCAAAATTCGCTTTTCGTTTCACTTTTACTGAAAATGTTACTAATATTGACTTTATTGTGAGCTGCATTAATAATCAGTTAGAAAAGTGAACAATTTGAATACGCCCCTACCAGTGGTCAGGGTACTGGTATACTAGCGGCCACCGGAAACCAGAGCATAGCGCCACTGGAAACGAAGTTTCTTAATTTTTCGTAAATTTAGGAGGTGCCGGAAAATGGAGTTCACTTGATATTGCTAAATCTAACCAACAGGTCATAATGTGGATTGTGTAGGCGAATGGTTATATGTACTTCCACCACAGAAGATATGAATCGATACGCACAACTCTCCTAGGTTCAAAAAAATATTTTACGACCACATCTAGGCAAAAGTTGCACGGCGAATGAGTGATCCGGAAACCCACTAATATACCATCTGGTATTATACTCCTAAGGACTACCTATCGAAAGCTCCCAACCGCAGGTCTCTAGCTCAATTTTGAAGAAAGTTATGATGATTTGAAATTTGGGGCCATACTTTTGAACGGTACTGCATCTTCACTTGTAAAAAAGTTGAGATGTACAATTAAGTTGCATAAAAACACTGTAAATACAATCAATAAATATATTTTAACTTTTTACAAATGCTATGGACGCAAGAATAGCGCGCAGAACGTAAGGAAGAAATAGCCAGTTTCGGTGAAACAGCGTGAGTTTCGCCTTCGGAGCCAAAAACAAAAATGAAGTACACCTCCGATTTTTCTGAAAATTTCATGTCCGTAGTAAAAAAGTGCGTAGAATTCGAATCTGAAGTTATCTCGTTGAAACTAATGAAAATTTTTTTAGTAAAATGCGATTTTGCGGTTGAAAAAACGGTTTTTCAATTTTAGCATTTTTATTTTTTATCGGTCAACTTTTCACTGCGTTGGTGACTTGTACAGAATTTTATGGCGGTGATTTTCCGCTTTTCCGCTTGTCGATATCTCAATTTTAAAGAAAGTTATGATTTTTCGAAAATCCGACCGCTCCGAAGCCGGTTTTCGGGCGCAAATGAGTTTACAGCCTAATCAAGTTAGCCAATTATTCTTGGTCCACGGATGCATGAACCCTGAAAAATTGGACCGAATCGAAGCACTTTGAACATTTTGTAAATGGCCACCTGCGATCTCTCAGAAGACTTCTTTTAAGAAAATTATCAAAAACGTCAGTTAACTTTACCAAAGTCAAAAATACAATTGCTTTGTTTGCTACTCGGCCATTTTTTGTTCTGAATATCAAAAATGATTTTAGCCAGAAATCATCCGCTACTGGGGCTACCCTCTCGAGGAGCACTTCGTAACGACGGAAGACGGTTATATTCTCGGGCTGCACAGAATTCCTTATGGAAGGAATGGTGAGTCGGTATCATCAGCACGGTGTTTGCAACGGCTTTTTTTCTGCCTAAATGTACCCAAGAATCCGATGATGAGATAGCTGGAAGTACACTCGCTTTTGCACTAGAGGGCATTTCACTTTTATCAGCATGATTGCAACTATAATTACTCAAAGATCACGAGAATTGTTTTTACGCGTCCGAGCATTGCTACAAAAGTTTGAAATGCGGGTAATCATCTCTTCATTTCCCACACTCTCTCACCGGTCAGGAAGACGAGAGAGAGGGTGAAATGAAGAGACGGTTACCCGCATTTCGAACTCTAATTGATACGCAGATGCATCTTCGGGCGCAGCCCGACCAGTAGTCTTCATGCAGCATGGCCTAGAGAGTGATTCGAGCAATTGGATTGCAAATCCTCCTGAGGAATCTGCGGGTGATAATTTTTATTGTTGTGCAAAAAAGAAGAACCGAAGAACTATAATAAAAATAAAATATTTGGTTACCTTGAATGAAACCAACTATTTTAGGTTTCGTTTTCGCGGATGCCGGATTCGATGTTTGGCTCGGAAACATGCGTGGGAATACGTATTCCAAGGTCAGCCGTTCGTAATTTTTTTACAAACTTAAATTTTCAGAATCACACCACACTAACAACTGCTGAGGATAAGTTTTGGGAGTTTAGGTAAGAAGTTATCAACTAAAAAAAATTAGATACTAATACTCCAGTTGGGACGAGATGCAAATGTATGACCTTCCTGCTATGATTGATTATGCACTGAAGACTACTAATCAGACAAGTCTCTACTACATCGGGCATTCACAGGTCACCGTGGAACCATTCTTAGTATCTGGTTTATTGAAGAGATAAATTGTGTCACATTTGCAGGGAACGCTAACCATGTTCTCAAGGCTATCACTCGATCCGAATTTCGGCTCAAAAGTAAGTTGGAGAGCAGAAATTGGGAAAAAAATGATTTTCAGATCAAGAAATTCTTCGCTTTCGCGCCAATTGGCACTGTGAAATACGCAAAAGGCTTACTGCCTGTGTTTTCCCAGAATTTTATCGGCGAACTTGAGGTAATTTCGAATTTTGGAAGCAATTTTAATTATTTTTATTCAGTTATTCCAAGATATTTTCGGAGCGGGCGAATTCCTTGGGCAGGGAGGCGCATTCGATCTGATTGCACAATGGATTTGTGATAGTATCGATGGAGGTACGGTATCTGTAATTATCGAGGAATGATTATTTTTCAATTTCTCAGACAAAGTCTGTGACAGTGTGATCTTTCTCATCTCTGGGCCTGAGACGACCGATCAGTTCAATGCGGTATGAATACATTTGTGATTATGAATTATTTCAAGAGGTAATACGACCTAGGACGTTATCCATATGAGTCTACAATGAGTAGTAGATCAATTTTTTTATGTTTCAATGAGTTGACAAAGAGTAATAACGTAAGAAGAAGAATCAGTTCCATTCAGACTCGAACCGAAGTCTACATCGCGAATGACCCAGCGGGAACCTCAACACAAAACATGATTCACTGGATGCAAATGGTCAGTTCTAATTTCTTAAATCAAAAATATAATCAATAACTATCACAGTTCATCGCCGGTACCGTAACCCGCTTCGACTACGGTAGCGACCGCAAGAACCAGCAGCACTATGGAACGGTTGGTCTTTGATCTTTGATCTTTAGCTTCCGATTCTTCGCCAGTCTCATTCTATGTTTCCACTATACAAATGAAACTACCTATCAATAATTGCAGAAAACCCCGCCCTCCTACAATTTCACCACTGTAGCCACGGACATGTATCTTTACTGGTAATCTGAAATGGATTTTCGAAAATTAGCAAGACAAATATAGGTCCGACGACGATTTTCTCGCGGATCCGCAAGATTTTAACGAACTGCTTCTTCCGATGCTCAATCCGGATTATGTCAAGGTGCGGAAATGAAAATCAATGATAATCATTCGATTCGTAGGTTAACAGTAGTCAGAAGAATGTTCAGAAAACATTATCGAATATTAGTAGGTTATTCAAAGTTGATATTTCTAGCTCAACAACCACCTCTCCGGCTTCTCCCATCTCGACTTCGTGTGGGGCATGCGAGCGGCCGATGTGCTGTACAGGCCAATCATTGAGATTATCAGAGCTGATAATTGACTTTATAATTATTGAAAATAAAGAACGAAGTTGCCTTCTTTCCAAAAATGTATTACAAACTGAACACATTTGAAGATATTGACTTTGTCGGTGGCATGCGAGCTGCCGACGTTCTATACAGGCCAATCATTGAGATTATTCAAGCGGATTATTGAATTTATTATTATTCATGATAAATAAAATCATTGCTATCTTTGAACACTGCATTGAAATAACGAAATGGTTTGAAATATATTTACTTCCTAACGCTGTCGTTATCCACTACAGAGCAATCATTGAGATTGTCCGAGGAGAATATTGTTTTCTGCTAAATCATTTCAAAATATGTGAACGCTACAACAATTGAATCCATTTCCGTCTCTGTGAGAAGTGTATGAGGAAGTGCTTTCGTGGTCTAACTTCGCTTCTGCCGAATCATAGAAAGGCGATAGAAGACCATTTTAACACTAGGGATGTTTCGCTTACCTCTGCTTTCATGAAATATCCTTAGTCCATTATGCATCATTAATCCAAGAGGGAGGGAAAAGGACCAAGCGGATTTCATACTTCCTTCTTCCTCATACCAAGCCATGTCCTATCTAATCTGGCTGCTCGGATTTCCCGCTCTCTTACCCGGATTGGTGAGATTTATGTTTCAAAATGCCTGTGAAGTAATTCATGCTATCCAGGCCTATTCCATCCCATGCTACACCGAGACCAAGTCATCCAAGGCAATGTATCGTCGACACGGCCCGATTGTGGTGGATCAAAATCAATGCGCTCTTGCTTGTAGTTGCGCAAGCGGAGTGAACACAGCGTTAGCAAATCGTTTTCGAAGCGCAAAATTGTGCAAAATTTTATAGCTTTGACAACTGTACGGCGTTCAATCCACCGATTCCTCCTGTGGAGTGTCATGCCTATTCATACGATCTCGATACACGCCAGTGTGCGCTTCTTGGAGGAGAGCGGCCTAACGTATGCGCTGAACCGGTGGTTAGTACTCCTGAAATACATCAATGATCTTTCGGTTCCAGACTATCTATGAAATGGGAAAATGCGCATCATGTGAGTATCTTTGAATCTAAATTCACAAATTAATAACGTGTTTTAGACCCCGCATGCGGATCGATTACTCTCGATAAGGCAGTTTTCTGCGATAGTGAAGGATACAAGTGTCCCTCAGAATACTTGGTGATTTAGTGTCAACGAATATAATAATGAACCTCATTTCAGCCATACTTTTCATGGGGCGGTTTATGGGGAGACAGCTATACACGGGCATTCATTGGCGGTCAACTGTGACGCATCGTTCCTGTTTCAATGAACTGGGCATGGATATTCGACGCAATTTTTGGTGCTGTTGTAATGGTAAAGTTTTTAACGTGCAATGCTTGCAAATACAATTCACTATTTGCGCAACATTTATCTCGATAAAAGATAAATAAAGATGAATTTTCATTCCCAGCAATAATTCCATCCTCTCACTGGCTGAACTGGTGACACCCGATTGAAGATCCCTTGAAATCTGTCACATCTAATGTGCGATTTCACTCTGTATTTGTAGGCCGCACGATCAAAGAAAGCGCCGTGAATAGCTCCCATTTCCAGCGAAATTTGAAGAGGAAGCAGCTTATTTTTCATATCGATCCAAAATTGTCCGGGTTTCCGAAAATATAAGGAATGTTCAGAAATGTTTTTCTCGTATACGTCCAACTTCACAGCAAGTACAGATAGATCACACACGAATTGGACTGAAAAAACTTGAATACTAATAATATTGTTTTTTTGAAAAAAGTACTTACAAAAGTCTATGCTGATATCATTAACTGTGATGAAAACATGCTTGATTTTGTGAGCACGACACATTTCGAGTATTCTGATTCTGAAAAAAAAGCAAAATCTCAGAGAGAAATTTGAAAAAAAAGGTTTGACGTACCGAAGTCTATCGTTCAAATTATATTCGCGAATCTCCAGCCGATTGATGTCTATTTCACCCAGTGTTTCTTGCACTGCTTTTCCATGGCGCTCAGAATTCTTTTCGCTGTCGAAATTTTCCAAAACAAGTGTTTCAATTCGGGCAAATTTAGCGAAAAATCGTGTAAATTTCGCTCGTCCTGCGCTAATGACTCGATCGTCATTGAATGAGTAGTATGTCAAAGCCAGGCCAATGGCTAGAGGAATCAGCGATAGCAGTAGCGGGAGTAGATACATAAGGTAGATGGAGAGTGTGATGCATCCAATTCCGCATAAGATATAGAGTGGTCCCCAAAAGAAGTATAGATGGCGAATGGTCGAGGGTGCAGCGATTTCGGATGGGTCGCTTATGACTTCGATTGGGCCCTGAAGTTCATACACAAGATGCTATTAGCCAAGTATGGACGATTGAACTGATTACATCAACGAATGGAACTGATTACATCAACGAATGGAACTGATTACATCAACGAATGATGGAGTGCGAGAAATTCTACTTAGTATGAATCATCAAACATACCCCTTGATAGTCCCGCAAAGTAGTGAGCCATCCGCCAACGCCAACGCATTTTCCGTGACGGCCAGGAAGGATTGTGCACAATCTAATTTGGTCTCGACGTGGTCCATTCGTTTCGAGTTTTTTACCCCTGAATCAGAGCTTCCGATTAGAGCTATCAGATTGAAGAAGACAAAATACATCAGAGATGATTTTCTAAATACGCATATTAATTGATAAGGCGGGAATTCTTTTACCTGTACAATACTTCTGGGTTGCCAACATACAGGTAGACTCGCTCCAAAGAAGCCGCTAGTTTGAGTCTACTGAGAAAATGCTTGCAAAGAGCGTTCCACGATTTTGAGATCTGAAGTCTCTCAGAATTGGTGCTACTATCTAAATATCTATAGAAAAAATTCAATCTAATAGTATTTCATTAACTCACAAATCGCAATTCTGGAGCCAAATCACCGTCCTCTTTGATGATTCTTCTGATGATATCAGCAGGAAGATCGGGAAGGTTCATTTTCAGCCTTTCTAGTCGACTTGTCGTTGAAGTGAGAATAGCATTTAAGGAGAGAGGTTGTTGAATAATGCGCGCGAAAATTGAAGTGACGCAACAGACCAGGCCATGCACAGCGCCCAGTGGGCATATTTCCATCGTTTATGCCCACTGTCCGTTTCAAAAGAAGTTTGCTAAGAATCAAAGGCAAACGAGTAAATTGAGAAATCATTGCAAAACTAATCAAATTTGCATCAATCAATTAATTTTCTCCAATTTATAATTCTTTCTCCATCCTTTCCTCCCCTCATTCTCCCCTCTTCCCTCTCTGACCACTGGTCGACTCGTCCCTCTCTCTCCTCTCTCAACTACACAATGGCCATGACTACAGCGGGTG
Organism: Pristionchus arcanus; assembly: GCA_900490705.1. Lineage (NCBI taxonomy): Eukaryota > Metazoa > Nematoda > Chromadorea > Rhabditida > Neodiplogasteridae > Pristionchus > Pristionchus arcanus. The sequence goes on along the minus strand of LS488531.1, from coordinate 219,055 downwards.
TAGGTTTCGTTACCTATCGTATTTGCTTACCGTTCCCTACCTACCTCTCTGCCCTACCCCACTTTCTCGAGCACTGTCAGTACCTCTATCCAGTCTCCTAGCCTACCGTAGCAGCACATCACTGAATACGGTAAGTTACCGAAATCGAAAGCCCAAATCCGTCTGAAATGGCTATAATCAGAGTTGTGGTAGCCACAGTAATCAACTGACGTCACAGCAGGATATTAAAGAGCTAGTTTCCCAGTATCTGATCAAGAGCTACCGTATCTAACAATAATCGATCTTTCCAGAAAGTGGCACTAACTCTGACGATAATCGTGACAATCGTTGGGATGATCCTAACTATGACCTATCCCGATGTCGACATCGCGGTAATTATTTTTTAAATTATTACATGTTTATTATTTGTTTATATTTTGTATTTATCGCTCTTCATTAATTTGTGATTAGGGCCTTCTGAGTGAAACAAATTGTCCCTTCATTGAGCCAGGTTGTGAGGCCTAAGGAACAGATGGTTTCTTCCAGTGCCATAATTTTCCCCCATTCATTATCATTTAACTGTCCGAGACCAATAGAGATACCATCGATGGCGCCATGATCTGGCTAGGCATCACGGAGTTCAATGACAGCGAATATGCCGAGAAACCCCTATTAAGTGGAACAGAAGCATTGATAAACGATTACTATTAGTATCAAAAACATCCACTTTTCAGTACTGTATCTTCGAAGCCGCGTGCATTCTGACGGTCGGAGCAATGGGATTGGGCGGTATCGGATGCAAGAACAGATGTCTCATGATGACATACATCGTTTTTGCGGTGAGAATCCCTTCGATTAGACAGGCGACATTATTTTGTTCATATTTGTATCTTCAGATCATTGGAATCGTTATCTATGTCCTGTATGGCATCGGGTTCGCTGCGAACCTTGCGGAGTACGGTGAGTGTGCTATTTTCCGCACATTTCGTTTGCTGAGATACTCGCTGATCTTTGATCTCTGATCTTTATTGATCTTTGATCTTCGCTTCAAGATAATGATCACACCGGCAACGAGGATGAAGGATGGCAACATCGGAAAGACAAGAGGATGATTAATTCGGTTGCATGGCTCGCATTTCTTTTCATCAACCAGATCCTGACAGGTTTGTTGAAGGGAAGCTTAAGTTGTCGTGAAAAATGCACCCATTTGCTTGATTCTATCATTTGGAGTATTGATTCTTATTGATATTTTGTAATCGGCAAAGATCGACATAGATTAATCACTCAGAACAAAACTAACCACTAGTTAATCATCCGAAAGAAAGCTCTCATACAATCTATTGTTCCCTTAATATTCCGATAAAATATGATCGGATTCTCTTCAGGAGTGACCGTCTTCTTCTACTTCAAAGCGCGCAGAGAGGTCCGAAAAATCATTTATAATTATACTAATAATATTATTTCCAGATTACGGCCGAGATGTACAACGAATTTTACGCTCAGAACAATGTCGTCTCCCCGGTGGCTTACTCGCCATACCCTCAGTATGGGTACCCGGCACCAGTGTACCCTGGCCAGGCGTATCCGGCACCGTATTACTACCAATGAGGAGTCTGGCACCGTAACGGGACCGTGCCGAGTACTGTATCCTATAAAATCAGTAGTATTTTTCCGAAACAAATTCAAAAGTCTGTGATAAACATCTCCAAATTGTTCGTGTTATCTATGATTACTCTCTTTTTACAGAAGTACTGTACAAAATTAAGACAATCGAGAAATTTATTTCTTACTTCGCGATATGACTAAAATTGCGAATTGATGCTACTGCGTTACTGAGATGGAAACGTTATTTACAACAGATGGATGCGGTACTAAAAGAGGTCGGGGTACGGTAGTCAAGGGCAGGGAACATTCTATGCAATCTATGCTGTCTGTCCGGGTTGCTTGTCCGTAGATGGCGGGGCCATCGGTCCCGTTGGCCCGGCGACCTGCTCCTTCATCTGATCTTGCAACTGCTCGGAGATCTCGCGAACGACCTGCAAATTAGTGTTGAAATTAATTAAAATAATTAAATCTATAAATTTCTTACATCTCTACGGACGGAGAAGAAGACGATAGCGGTGATGACTGCAACGAAAAAGTTTCATGTTGACAAAATAATTAGAAATCCCAACGTATCTATATAATTTATGATATCAAATGAGAAACAGCATGTGTTTACGGAATAATATAAATTGTGTGACGAAATTAGCATGCTCGACAAGAAACGACTCGTCTAATTTCATATTATTTTCTCCACGGGGATTTTACCTGAGAGCACTCCGTGGGCGCACCAGCAGAAGAGCCAGATGTAGATACTTTTCATGCGGTTCTTAGCGTAATCTTCAACGATAAAATCGAGTTCCCCTTTGCGTTCTGCTCTAAACTTCAACTTGTCCACGGCGACTGCAAGAATTTGTTTTTAAAATAAATTTTTGCATCATGCATCATCCCTAGAGTTCTCTTATTGGAAATTTTTCCGGATTTCCAATAAGCCGAACAAGGGGATTAACCGCACTCGCGACGAGAGAGCGTGAAGAATGAGGAGACTATTGGATATCCATTAGTGTTATTGGAAAATCATTTTCCAATAAGAGAACTCTAATCATCCCTCTTTGTTTAGCGAAATCACTAGAGCAACCTCACGCGTGACTTGAAAGACACAAAATTGTTTTTTTTTGGAAAATTTATCATTTTCTTTGTACATCACTTCCTCAAGCCGAGGGGTGAAACTTTTCACAAAACTGTGAAAGTCCGCCCAAAAAATTCTAGTCGACCCCTACTGCAATAGCCCACTGCGGGCTTCGACTGCTACAACTGACCTACGTCCTCTCTTTCGAGGTAGAATATCGTGACAAAAACGAAATCATAGATGGCCAGACAAATCTGAAATTATAATTGGCAAGAAAACTATCTGCAAGACACCTTCTAGGCGTCTAATAGGCGATGGGGAAGTAAGAGCTGCAAGTCTTTCCAGTCAATCCAAAATATCATAATGTAAGACTCATTTCCCTGCTAGACACATCATACCAGCATAACTGAAACGATGATCAGCGCGGGTGGACTCTTCTTGAAGATTGCGAACACGGCGCAGCCAGCGACAAACACGTCGATAATGCAGTCCGTAATCACAGCCTGCAATATAAATTTAGGCAATTTCACTAATATGCCAATACATGCTTTTTTTCTGCTATTTCATTGATAAAGCCAGACGCAAAGTTTGTAAAGTCCCCATCCCGCAACTACTTTCATCAATGAAAGAAGGGCCAGACATACCGCTAGTTTGCGGGGAACTTGATGGTTCAGTTCAATGGCACCTAGTGTTTCTTACGACTGTAAAATCGCTTGACGCGGATACACCTTTACCTAACCATAACATCTTTAACATTTAACTATTTTTATTGATGAAAGAAGGGCGGGCCTTACCGCCAGTTTGCGGGGAACTTGATGGTTTAGTTCAATGGCGGGCCCGCTGAGCCCCACAACGACAGCAAGAACGAGAGCGGTGATCTGAAATAATAATAATAATAATAATAATTATAATAATAATAATAATAATAATAAAATGTATGCGAAATTACAGGAAATAACCCGGAAACAAATGAAAATTTATAAGCGCTAATGATTCGCGCGCACTAGTCTCGCTTCTGGGACAGACACGTGAATTTTGATGAATCGTTAGGATTTCACCTGTTTGGTTATGCTGGGAAAATGTTAGGATGTAGGGCTGAGCACGATTTTGGTAGTTGCATTAGACATTACGGCAAGAGCACGGTAAAGTCTTAGTGGCCATTTCCACAACTAGGTTGCCTCAGGGTCCAAGTGGATTACGGTAGTTGATACGGTAGATTACGGTAGGATCACAACACTAACTAGTACAAAGATTTGAGTAGGATCCTCACCATAAATGGAGTCAGCGCCATAGTGTAATTGAGAGAGAGGAGAGAGGGACGAGTCGACCAGTGGTCAGAGAGGGAAGAGGGGAGAATGGATCGAAAAAAAATAAAGAAAATAAAACTCACATTTTACTAATTCATAATTGAATCTTTTTTTCATTAAAAATTTCAATTATCGATTTGCATCAATTATGCTCCCTATAAAAGACCCTCCTCCCCTCTCTTTCTCCATTCTCCCCTCTTCCCTCGCTGACCACTGGTCGACTCGTCCCTCTCTCCTCTCTCAACTACACCATGGCGCTGACTCCATTGATGGTGAGGATCCCGAGCCCTGGCCCTGACCTACCGTATTCATGGTACCTCTAGGACCCCGACCCTCACATACCGTAATCTTGGTATTCCTATAACCCTTCACTTGTTAGTGACCCCTCACGTGATCAGTATTCCTCCATCCTTCTTTTAGTTTTTGCACACTCTTTTCAGACCTCCATTCTTTTACCATGGAAGGGTATCTGACCCGTGTTGACAAAACTACAGTAATTGAGGTCCCACATCGAAAACGCGGCGAGCGCGCGAAATTCAAAAACTCAATTTTACGTTCAGATAGCGACGCTCGTGTTGACGACGTTGCTGGGCATCGGCGGCTGCGTAGTCACTGTTACCTGTCCGGGAGATCGCTCAAAAGGGGTATGTTGTAGCTGACAAGTAGACTTTCTATCGTAAACTAGTCGTTTAATAAGGAAATGAATAGGGTTGATCGTTCGGCTTTCGCAACGGCCGAAAAATAAATTCAATTATCTCCACTTTTCCGGAACGAGAGTCGAACAAAGGAATTTTCTTTGTTCGAGTCGACTCTCGTTCCGGAATAGCCATTGTTCGTTTTTAATCCGTTCCGGAATGAGACGATAATTGAATTAAAAGTTCGGATTTTCCGGAATTCGTTCCGTTTCGTCAACCCTAGAAATGAACCGCATTCTTCACGAGAGACAGTGCGGAATGAGGAGAGCGATGGATGATTTCCATAACAAACGACTAGTTGGTTCGTTACGATTGAAAGCATACCTGTCCAGAGCTGGCGGCTGGTTGCACAACCCTGTCGACAGGGTTGCGCAACCACGTACCCCTATACATGTGATTGAAAGTCTACTGACAAGGGTCAGTTTGGTCAGCTTGGAGTAATGGAATGAGACCTATTGTGCCCCATTATGGACCACGAGGGCTTTCGGAATCAGTTTGCCCATTTTGATCTTTGGTCGGGAAAAATCGATAATAAGTTCTGAAGATTTCCGCGCTCTACCTTGTGATCCATAATGGGGTCCAATAGGTCTCATTCCATGACACCAACCTGACCAGTTACCCTTGTGAGAGATTCCCGTCATAGTTGACTATCTAGTCGATTCTAATATATGCAGCGTCAACGGGTCTTATCTAGATGTTTGGGGGATAACAGCATTTGCTCAGCTCATGGGCTTCGACATCCTTATGTTCCTGGTGGTCGCTGGATGCGGATACTACGCAATTTTCAAGAGGAGCCCTCGAGATCTCGTCTGGATGATCTGTCTGGAGGTGTGCAGTCCTCTCCGAACCCACTTTGACCACCCCTACAATCGAAAATAATCATGTTTTGTCAATGATTTTGCGTGAAATTGCCCTTGAATATAATCACGGACCTAGCTGTCTCTACACCCGAGGTGCGACGATATTAATGGTAACGCATGAGGTGGTATGCCACTGGCGTTGGGGGGCAGCTCTCCTGTATCTATTAGGGGAGTTTAGATATGTCTGTATTTATATATATGAGCGTGGTTGCCTAAGAATCAACCACAACAGTGTTGGTGGTGGAACACCAAATTTCCAAAATGTTGGTCACAGACGTTTTCGATAGTGCTGATGATATTGGCGTACTTATTTTTCTCCATTTCGATCGGTGCAGTCATGCTGCATGTCGGGTGTAAAAACCCCTTTTTTATGGGTAATACGATGGAAAGGTCTAGAACATTGAAAATCTTTGTTTTCGTTAGATAAAATTGCTCTCTCGAATACCAGGGATTTGTGGAAACCAATTTTACCACAAGTGGGCGCATCGGCGTGGGGATCATTTTTCATACCCATGTTGTAGGGTTTGATCCTGTCCTTTTTGAAATATTCCATTTTTTGTTCACCATATTTTACTCATTCGCAGAATAAACTGCAAAAATACATGAGTTTCACCTGCTGTAAATATTACATCGCGCAGTTATGGTGAATAACACTTTGTAATTTCAATGAAACATATTTCAAAATTCCATAAATGTAGTTAATGAGTAAAATATGGTGAACAAAAAATGGAATATCTCAAAAAGGACAGGATCAAACCTTTCAACCTGGGTATGAAAAATGATCCCCACGCCGATGCGCACCCACTTGTGATAAAATTGTTATCCACAAATCCCTGGTATTCGAGAGAGCAATTTTATCTAATGAAAACAAAGATTTTCAATGTTCTAGACCTTTCCATCGTATTCCCCTTAAAAATTTACTTAGGGTTTCAAGTTTTCATAAACTTTCACAATCTCTAAAAATAGCTGCACAAAAAAAGTGGTTTGCAGCCCACATGCAGCATGACTGCACCGATCGAAATGGAGAAAAATGAAATACGCCATTATCACCAGCACTATCGAAAACGTCTGTGGCCAACTTTTTGGAAATTTGGTGTGCCAACCCTTGCTCGATTCTTACGCAACCACGGTCATATCCATGTATAAGAGATTATCTTATTCGTCTGCAGGGTTTCCAAGCAGCTTACGGCACTTTCTGGTGCATCATGGCGTTGTTTATTGACGCTCTCGTGAGTAAGTTCCCGTCCATCCGATCAGTTATTTTTTTTTGCATTTTAGAAGAAACTTCGGACCTGACACCTGCGGGACGCCGCATCTACGACGAAAATATGTTCAAAGTCTACCTCTGGGTTGCCGGCTTTTTCGTCCATTCGATTTTCTCAGGTATTTGGAAGTTCTATTTTTTTGGGTATGGCACTCACTGCTGAAGCCGCATTATGAAATCTGCTGAAATTAGTTTAATATGAATTAAATTTAATAATATGAATTATTTTCAGCCGTGGTCGCCGTCATGTACTTCTTTGTGCGCAAGCAGGTAGCATAAATATTTTATATATATATA
>LS488531.1:199922-211918 GCA_900490705.1 Pristionchus arcanus | reverse complement strand
CCGCTGGAAAATCGATGAATTCACACAGGACGCACGTGCCGTGATCAACGGAACATCTTAATATTATTTTAATAATTAATATTAATAGTAATAATTTCCAGGTCGTCCACCAGCTCGCCCTCGCCATGCAAGAGCAGATGCAGGAGGGAGGCGGTCCGCCGATGGGATACTCGATGGCCCCACCCCCGTACCAACAGTACCCTGTCGAGCAGCCGAAATCCGGCGGAAACCAATCGGCCGAGCAGCAACCCGGACAGCCTGCCGAGACTGCGTAGAAGATGCCGTCCCCACTTGACTACAGTACCCGACCCCTCGAGTACGGTACTCGATCCCTGTGTACAGTACCCCGACCCGTGAGTACCGTACCCATCTGTTCTCTGTACGATTTCCCGACCCCTTGAATACTGTATCTGTCCCCATAAGTACCGATTCGCAATCGTAGTCATATCGGGAAGTATGAAAATATGGAATCTGTGATAAACAATTCTGATAAGCTCTTGTTGCTGTATTCATTCATTGACTCTTCACACCGATAAGCGCATCTATTCTTCTTTTACAAACATCTAGTATTTTCAATAAATAATTTTCAATTAGCAATTTGCATCAAATCTTCCATCTATAAATGCCTCTCCTATTCCCACTCCTTCTCATTCTCCCCTCTTCCCTCTCTGTAGAGTGGTCGACTCGTCCCTCTCTCCTCTCTCTCAACTACACAATGACGCTGACTCCATTGATGGTAAGGATACTGATCCCGACGCTTACTTACCGCAATAACGGAACCCCAGATCCTTATCTAGATACTGGTACCGCAACTCATCGAACCATTATTTATTTTTACTTTGTTTCACCGTTATTTCGTCGAAATAGCATAAATATTAAAACCCATCCTGTACCATCCACCCCCCCCCAGTGCCCTGACCTGATGTCCCCCTACGGTATATCCCTACTGTATACCCCACGGTGGCCCCTTACCATATCCTGAGACGTTACTGTATACCATACGCCGTATCCAGTACCGTATCCGCAGCAGCCGCATGACACCACCGTACAGCTCTTCCGTATCCCATACCTCTCCATATCTCCCACCGTTTTCCCCACCGCATATCCTACCGCATAACCACTTACCGTACCGCCTATCGCTTGCCCCTACCGCATCCCCTTGCCATATCCGCCGTATGCCAAACCCACAGTATGCCAAACCGTAACACCATGCCGTATCCCCCTACCGCATCCCTTCCTCCCGCAACTCATTTCAGATGGGTACGCTCATCCTGACGGGCTTTCTGGGCGTTACCGGTCTTGCAATAGCACTCACGCATCCATTCGAACGCAGAATGATCGTGAGTTTGTGGGCAAACGACTTCAGGCACTTCTTCGGTTTTTGGCCCAGCCTTTTCTCGCAGAGCATTCCCTCCCTACCATTCTCATTTCCCACCCCCTCCGCATTCGGAGCTGTTGTTATCTGGGCCAAAAACCGAAGAAGTTCCCGACTTCAATCGCTGACCCAAATGTCGCTCAGTAGGATGAGAACTATGTGACACGAGAGCTGCGCGCAATGTCAGGGCAACACGTTGCAAAATAGGCTTCGTCCGACATATTGCCAGCTTGTATGGACAATGTGGGGTACGCGCGGCCGTATCCTTCCGTTCTGATAACGGGCTCCGTTATTCAGTTACCGTTTAGGCAATGCTAGTGTGCTCGCCTGATGGAGCTCTAAATAGAAATAGGTGAAAGGAAAGACAAGCAGCGCTGTGGTTTTCCCGACCCTAAAGAAGGTTCACTCGCCACTAGGGTTGACGAAACGGAATCGGAAAATTCCGTATCCAAGCGGTCAATTTGCATCCATTCCGGAATGAGCGAGCACAAAATGGTCCCATTCCGGAATGAATTTGCATCCATTCCGAAATGGGACTCCACAAAAATGATTCTGTATCGATTCCGTATGCAAATTCACGTTATTCCGGAAAAAAAAGAGCGAATCTACGTGATTTCCGAATCCATTCCGTCATTCCGAACGGTCAACACTACTCGTCACATTCTAGTACGTCGCCGGAGACTGTCTGGTGCATCTCTTCGTTGCTGCATGGGGCGTGTTCGCCATCTTCAGAAAGACCCCGAGAAGTTTGGCGTGTGCCTGTGGCTTCCAGGTATCTGGTCCATCGACATTGAAACGAAAAAAAAACAACAAATGTAATAGGAAAATCACAAATCACACTTCAAATCCTATATTAATATGATATCTCTGGTTAAGAGACCGGCTAGGTAAGATTCGAGGATTCGGTCGTTAGGGCCGGACATCGATGTCTCAGATCCGGACCAAAACTTTTTTGGGGATAGCCCTATGGGCCCTGATCACTATTTGGGCCATTATTTGGTCATATCTCAAAAACCCGAAAAGGGGCGGGGCTTCAAACTTTAAAAAAGAAAAATTCACCTTAAAAAAGTGGAGGTACCTAGGTCCAATGTTAGTGTTATTATATTATGTACTGACCTAGGCCTTCAAAATCCACTTTTAGTTGATCCGAAAATCGATCGCAAACTGATTTTTCATGTTCAAAAAACCACTTTTTAATTTTTATAAAATTTAAAACGAAAAAGTGCATCTTGAAAAGTTGAAAAGTTGAAAAGTTGGTGAACTCCTATTTCGGATGCCCATATCTCGACATAGAGGCAAAATCATGAAAAATGATGTTCCACAAAAGTGATCAGCTCGACGAGCTCTATACAATGAGCTATAGCACATGTTTTTGGATAATGTTTATTTTTGGCGACCGCTCTCCTGGCCAGAAATGACGCGGATGGGCTAGAATAAAAATTGATTTTTTTCTTTGGTCCTATGCAGAATTTTGTGCTCTACAATCCTATCAACTTTTCAAGATGCACTTTTTCGTTTTAAATTTTATAAAAATTAAACAGTGATTTTTTGAACATGAAAAATCAGTTTGCGATCGAATTTTCGGATCAACTAAAAGTGGGTTTTGAAGGCCTAGGTCAGTACACAATATAATAACACTAACATTGGACCTAGGTACCTCCACTTTTTTAAGGTGAATTTTTCTTTTTTAAAGTTTGAAGCCCCGCCCCTTTTCGGGTTTTTGAGATATGACCAAATAATGGTCCAAATAGTGATCAGGGCCCATAGGGCTATCCCCAAAAAAGTTTTGGTTCGGATCTGAGACATCGATGTCCGGTTTTTCTGGGATCTTACCTAGCCGGTCTCTTATGGTGCGTTTATCGTCGGCGCTCCCCCTGCGAGAGGGGTCAGAATGACTGCGCTATGGGGGTCTGGCGACGACGAATGAGGGGTCAAATCGACGTTCTAGGGGGGTCTGGGAGGCCGATTTGAGGGGTCTGGCGACGACAAATGAGGGGTCAAAAGCATTTATCGCCTCTTCTCTCCCTCCTCTCCTCCTCATCCACCTCATTCGTCGTCGCTAGACCCCTCAAATCGGCCTCCCAGACCCCCTAGAACGTCGATTTGACTAGGGTTGGCATAACGATAACGAGATAGCGGGCCCGTAATAGGCGCCTCTCTATTACGGACTCGCTACGACTCGCTACGACTCGCTACGATTCGGGAGAGGAGGAAGGAGAGGAGGAGGTGCGAAACTCCGCCCCCTTTCTTTAGCCTCTCCCTCCTTTCTCTAAACCGGCGCGCCTAGGACGCGCCCTTTAATGAAGAGCGCGCCTTTTAACGCTTTCCCCGAATCGTAGCGAGTCGTAGCGAGTCGTAGCGAGTCGTAGCGGGCCCGCTACCCTCTCCCTCCCCTCGCCCAGACGTAGCGGGCCCGTAATAGAGAGACGCCTATTACGGGTCCGTTAAACTCGTTTAGCCAACCCTAGATTTGACCCCTCATTCGTCGTCGCCAGACCCCCCCCCTAGCGCAGTCATTCTGACCCCTCTCGCTGGGGGAGCGGCGACGATAAACGCACCAAGAGCGCGGTATATTTCCCGCTGTCAGATAACTTCAACCCGAAATTTCTCACATCTACTGCCGTACACGATGATCATTAGTAGACTTTTTTTTCGAAATATCAGACTCAATGTGGCTATTACAATTTATTTTACCGGAAATATTGTTGATTCCCATGAATTTTGGCGACGTCTTTCTATAGTCTCAATAGCGCAACAATGTCGTTACAGATTTGTGCTGCACTCTGGGAGCTTATCTGGGCAACGCATGAATTTTTCGCAAGATTGGAAAAAAGTCAGTTATGGAATTTACGGATACAACAATTATATAATAGTTCAACACGAATTACAATCAGCTATCATCATTTGTTGATCTACTCGTATTTCAATTTTAGTCGAGGAAGCGAGACGTCCAATACGTGCGGCAAAAGAACTGGGATTACCTGTCGAGTTGGCATACGAAGAGCTCGACAGTCTGATCACGAAAATCTACATCTGGTTTGCGAGCTGGTACATTCACGCACTCATCTCAAGTGATTTTCCATTTAATACTTTAATTTACATCAAACGAAGTACTAATTTTATTATATTACATTACTAATGATCACATTAACATTATTTCAACATCAATTGTTTTTATTCTCCAAAGAATAAATCATTTGCAGTTGGTGCTGCCGTAATGTACGGGATGTGCCGCACCCAGGTACTATAAAAAGTTATTAATTTAATATTTTATTATTTTGCGCCCTCCGGAACGAATTGACCATGAACTATCAATGTCACCAGGCCTCCATTAACCGGATGTTATATTTCAGGCTGTACGTGCGGCCTTGGCCGCCTTGCACGAGCAGCAGGACCCTATGGGACCGAGGGTATATCCGATGGGATACCCGATGGCCCCGCCCCCGTACCATACATATACATACGGAACCCAATCCACGGACCAGCAACCCTGAAGATCCCCTGGCCCTGTGTACCGTACCCCGACCCCATTATACTCGACCCAACGTGTACCTTCTGTTGTATGATTTCCCGTCCCAATGAGTACCGTACCCTGGCCCCATTAGCACCGATTCGCAATCGTAGTCATATCGGGAAGTATGAAAATATGGAATCTGTGATAAACAATTCTGATAAGCTCTTGTAGCAACTTCCATTGGAGCATTGAAGTAAAAAAATAGGAAAAACATCGTTGGGTATCTTTGAAAATACAGACGGATTTTGGTCATCATTCAGGTTCATAAATATTCTGCTCAGTGATAGTAACGAACTACTAGTGAAGAAAATGCATATTGGAATGTTGTATCATAGAAGTGCGTTACAATAGAGAGATAATGCACGAATCTTCCGGACTTTGAATTGTCTCGTAATTTGAATTTTAAAAAATCAATCAGGCAAGCAAAGCTTTACAAAATTACAAATTCATAATTCAATTTCATGTATTAAAAATTCTCAATTAGCAATTTGCATCAATTCAGCTCCCAATAAAAGGCTTCTCTTCTCTCTCCTCCTCCTCATTCTCCCAACTTCCCTCTCTGACCACTGGTCGACTCGTCCTTCTCTCTCCTCTCTCAACTACACCATGGCGCTAACTGCATTGACGGTGAGGATCCAGACTCCAATCGTGATCTTGGTACCCCCCGTGCCCAGGGGGCATGATTTCTACCGTAATCCAAAACTTTTCGGTAGACGTAACACCAGCTTGGCAGATTGATTACTTGCACTACTGGTTAACGAAGAGGGAAACTATGCAAAATATATTAGGAGAACTGTGTGCCGTTTCTTTCTTTACTTTAGTGTCCAAAGTTAGACGAGTTCCTTCCTTCCTCGCTCATTCGATTGCAATCTATGATATCTCGTTTTTCACTAGCCATAAGTTAGAAAGCTGCCTGTGGGCACTAACGAAGTGCCGAACATCACTAATATCACACGATTCAGATATGGACACTCGTGCTGACTGCGTGCCTGGGCATTGGCGGCATTGCCGTGGCCCTCTCGTGTCCCGGAGAGCGCGGAATCACGGTGAGATCGGGTTTTTGGTAAGGTTGGCTAAACGGTTGCGGGGGTAACGGACCGCTACGAGGGAGGGAGAGGGTGGCGGACCGTTATCCCCGAAATACCAACCCTAGTTTTAGGGGAAGATGTATCAGTTAGGAAAAAAGTTGTCATCACGATTTCAAAACGTCACTTTTCGAGGGTTCGTACACGCATTTCGCATTATTTCGCGGGAATCCTTCATCCTGACAACTCCGAACGCTTTCGTGATTTGCCGAACTAACTGCGCCCTTTACAGTATGTCATCATGGACATAATTATCTACGTTGTGGTCGCCGGGTCCGGATTCTACGCAATCTTCAAGAGGAGCCCGCGCGCTCTGCGAATTATGATCTGGCTCGAGGTATAGTTTCTCAGTTATTCGTCGGTTTTATAATGTCGTTCCAATAAAATATTGCTGATAGAAGATATCGCAACATGGTTAATTGTGCAAATACAAAACAACCGGTACCTGGAGACCGGTAGGGCTGATATTAGGTTGATTCATTAGTCTTGTCCGATTTTTCTTACTTGAGCCACATAATCTTTGGATGTAATAAAATCCACCATTTCACGTGGGCGTTAGAAAGTACTTTATTTGTGCTTGCTAACCTACACTCGGAATATTGATACCATTGTGTACTTGAGAGTAGGTCCCCGTTGAGTATATGCGAGTTGCGATGGTCCAAATTGGTGTTCGACTAATATTTCTGCTTGCGCGGGAAATCAGATCTAGCTGTTTGTGCGCTCATTTTGAAGAACAACCATAAGGGGATTACTTCTTGCAAGGATATAATACAATTCAACTCTATAAATTTCTGGCATGATTTTATATAAAGACGGCGATTTGTGATTTTTTTGAAAAATCTTGAAATTTCATGTTTTTTGAATTTTTGATTTTTAAACACTATACAAAAAGAAATTTTAATAATTTTTTAACCAGATTGTAGAGACTATGTAATAGTATAAAGCGCCCCTGGTTAGACGCCGGTACTTATTTCCCTGTCGATTTGACAATCGATTGCCAGGAGACTTCTTAAAAATAGGTCTCGCAGCATGTTTTATTATAACTTCCGTGGCTGATTTCCAATAACCTAGATCTCTCGTAAATAAAAATATGATGACACAAGCTACTTATACATGCAATTGAAGATCATGAAAAAAATTATCCGATGAGTGCAAGCTGATTGAAAATTATCTTGAAAATTTCATTTTTAACGATATTTTTAGGTGGTAAGATCTCTTCTCTAATGTACAGTTGAAATATGCTGCCCTAATCAAATCATAGTGTATACTATCCTGATACCACCGTTTTTTACAGAAGTCGTCATATTTTATCCGTGGCCCGTAATGATCTCCCAAACATGACCTTAAAAAACGGACAAGACTTATGAATCAACCTGATAATATGGTGAATGAAACAACGAAGATGTATTTTTGCAGGGTTTCCAAGCAGTGTACGGAACCTTTTGGTGGTTCTCGGTCATGTTTGCGGACGCGGTGATAAGTCAGTTTTTATAAGTCATATATATGAATTATATATATAATTTGCTTCTAGTGGGGCAATTGCTAAATACGGTAGGGTTGGTTACTACAGGTACTATTATAAGAACTTGGCGACCACCTGGAATGGGATCGACATGAAAAGGTTACGGTAAAATGGGGAAACTTCTTCCATTTTTGGCCATGATAACAACCGCTCCGAATGTGGAGTGGGCGGGAATGAGAATGGTAGGGAGGGAATACTCTGTGAGAAAGGTTAGGGCCAGAAATCGAAGAAGTGCCCAGTTTCCTTCATCCATACGAACTCGAAATACGGGCCATTTCTCGCCATTTCACATACGGACTTCATCTCATATCTCGCACTGATTCATTACCCTGACAGCGCTATTATCGTTACGTCTTCCAATTTTGAAACCAACGTTTGCAATTTAGCGTCTGAGCTAAAGTCGTCAATGACGCCGGAGCAGCGTCGGGAATATGATGAAGACCTGGGGCCAGCCTACCTCTGGCTAGGTGGATGGTTCCTCCACTCGATCATGTCAGGCAAGTGGCATTTTTCTATTTAATTCGATAAAGAATGAGACACTAACCGTCTAAGGTGATCCACATCAAGTGATTTAACAGTCGAAAGACAACGCTAAGTTGTATGGCCAGCTGGCAAGCCGTTTTAGAAATTCATAATAATTTGATAATTCAAAAAAAAATTTATTTTTGCAGCCGTTGCCGCAGTGCTGTACTTCATGGTCCGCAAGCAGGTACACAAATTATTTATTATTTTTTAAATAATAATGATTATTTTAAAAATAATAATGTTTCCCAGGTCCTTCATGAGCTCGTTCTCACTACGCAAGAGCAGCAGGAAGGAGCGATGGACCCAAATGCGTACCAAACGGGCGACGGGGACCAATCTCTGGACCAGCAATCTGAACTGACCGACGGACAGACAGGACAGGCTGCAGAGACTGCATAGAAGATTCCCGACCAATAAGTACCGTACCCTCTCTGACCCCATGAATACGGTTTTCGACCCCAATACTACCGTACCCATCTGATGTTCGATTTCCTGTCCCCTTGAATACTGTAACTGACCAAATGTGTATAGTACCCCGTCACTTGAGTACCGTACCCCTCTGTTTTATCACAACCCCTTGAGTACAGTATCTGACCGCAGTAGCATCAATTAGCAATTGTAGTCATATCGCGAAGTAGGAAATAAATGGAATCTGTGATAAACAGTTCTGAAACAGTTTCTTCTTGCACATTTTTTCTTGAAAACTCAGCAAAAGATCGTTTCATACCTTTATTTATTGACAACAACGATTGGAGATTGGAGATCATCTATTTTTTTAAATATTTTCTACACATTCATCAAATTCAATTAATATTTCTCAATCATCGATTTGCATCAAAAAAACTTCCACCTATAAAAGGCCCTAACCAATTTTCCTATTCTCATTCTTCCCAATTTCCTCTCTGACCACTGGTCGACTCGTCCCTCTCTCTTCTCACAACTACAAAATGGCGATTACTTGCACGATGGTGAGGACCCTACTGCTTTATCTAGATACCTCCAGCGATCCCTCGGTTCTCCTCCCCCTTCCTTCCCCCGTCCTCTCGCACTCAGTCAATCGTTAACCAGCACATTTCGATTGCTGAGAATTTTATCTAAAGATAATTCCAGGTATGCGCTCTCATTCTCGCGTTCATTCTGGGTGCGGGCGGACCTGCCATTGAAATAAACCATCAAGTTCCCCGCAAATTGGAGGTAAGGCTCACTCTCCTATCCTATTTAGAGGAATGTCAATGAAATATCAGAAATAATGTCAAAAAATACTTAGTTTTATTACGAAAATTTTCCAGGCAATTATTTGGGACTGCTTTGTCGACCTGTTTGTCGCCGGCTGCGGAGTGTTCGCAATCTTCAAGAGGAGTCCGCTCGTTTTGATGATCGTTGCGATTATGCTGGTATGCTGTAAGACTGCACGTTCGGTTTCGAGATTAGACAAAAAAATACTATGGAATACCCTCACTTCCGGGAATACCGATACCGTTCGTGCAACCGTAGTATGCGATGACTAGCAGTTATCTATCAGTTAATTATTAATTATTAGTTAATTATCCTCTTAATATGTAAAATAAGCTGTTTATTAATTATTTGTTAATTATCAGCCGCATTGCAGATCCTTCTGGCCATCTGGGAGTGCTATTTTATCACGAGATGCTATCTCGAGAGAGAGGACATCGGTCAGTTCCCGCAGTCGAACTTCACCCACCCACTTTGCCCCATCCTCCACATTTTTTTGCAGTCGCCGTCGACTTGCTGACGTATACGGGTTCGATCCCTAAGATATACGCTGATGATCGCATGCAACTTATATACATCTGGCTCGTGTGCTGGGGCGTCCACGCTTTACTCTCAGGTGAATTCGACTTCTGACTTGATAATAGGTGAGAATAAATATACAAGTTGTTTCTTGCCGGGCATTCTAGTTTTACATATGTATAATTCAAGATATTTTGTTGAGCACACACCATGGTTTATTCAGATAAAATTCTCCATTGTTATATCGAATTAGTCAATTTGAGAGTTGGAATAAAGCTTTTTTTTCAATTTCTTCATTGCAGTTGTTGCCGCCATCGTCTACTTCGTGGTCCGCAGAGATGTAATATTTTTTTTTTTTAATTATTTTTATTTTTAAATTAATTAAACAAAATAAACACCATTGAACAGGTCGTTCGCGAACGCGCCCTCGCTATGCAAGAGCAGATGCAACAGTAGAAGATGACTACCGTACCCCGACCACCTTTAGTACCGTACCCATCTGTTGTGATTACTGTGTCCTTGTCAATGAGTACTGTACCCGGGCCTCGTGAGTACCGTACCCAAAAAGCACCAATTCGCAAATGTATCGCGCAAAATATCGCAAATAAATGGAATCTGTGATAAACAATTCTGAGATGGAATGCTTCACTATGCTTCACTATGAAGGGACATCGAAAAAAATAGTTTTAAAATATAATTAAAAAGCATAATCGAATTTTTCATTTTATTAAATTTTCAATTATCGATTTGCATCAATTATGCTCTCTATAAAAGAGTCATTTCTCCTCTATTCCCCCATTCTTCCCTCTTTCCTCTCTGACCACTGGTCGACTCGTCCCTCTCTCTCCTCTCTCAACTACACTATGGCGCTGACTCCATTGATGGTGAGGATCCCGACCACAACCCTACCCTGACCTCACTACCCCTCGGACCCTGATCCTGATTACCGTACCTACCCAAAAAAGTTGTCGAATGACTCGTCTCGATTTTCCCACGATACACTTGAATGGCATTGATGTTACATGCAGCAATTGAATAACGAAATAATTATCTTAATGCAGAAAAAATCGTCTCAAAGACATCATCGCTAACATCAATTCATGATTCTCGAAGAGACAACATTTGCTAATCTTTATCGAATGGAAAATCGAATACGTGTGTCAAAATGTGCAAGTGCGATGGAAAACGAGTCATCAGAATGGTTTATCGCTGACATCAAAGGTCTCTCCCAATGTCAGCTAAGCATCGGCAATATTCGCTCCAGCGTCATGCTCCGGGGCCGGCACTTTCGCCGAGGCCTTACTCGATTTCAGACTGAACTTGGACTTGCGGCTCGGTCCGGCTCCTCCGGCTCCGGGTCCGACCGACTTCACGGACACTCGGGGTCCGCCTCCCGAGCTCGGACCTGCCCCGACTCCGCCACTGAACGCCTTGAGGCTCAGCAGCCGGGCTCCGCCTTTTCCGTAATTTGCCGGTCCCCGAGGGCCGGAGCCGGACAATGGGCGACCGGAGACGCTCGCGAGCCGGGGATCAGTGCGGGACATGGGACGGGCGGTGGTGAGGCCGCCGGCGAGATGGGACGACGGAAGGCGGGCGGTGCGAGTGGTGGGCGTGATACGGTCGGCGAAGAATTTGGCGACCACCTGCAAAGGGAATTTATTGGTTTCATAACGCTAATGAATCAGTACACGGTATCTACGGTAGGACGGGAAAATCCATTACGGTGCAGCTGTGCGGTAGGTTTGAATCGTCGAAAAGTCAACAAGGAACTTCACTTTCGCAGTCTAGTCAGTCAAGGCGAGATAACGGGCGAGATGGAGAGGGTCGAGGCATCGCAAACTGATTTTTCTACTCTCTTTCTCACCTCATCGCCGTCTCCCTTCAGCACAAAGTCCGGTTCAATCTGCTCGCCGTGGTCCTCCTCCTTGATCTGGAATACGGTAGGTGGTACGGTAGAATACGATATTGATACGGTAAGGATACGGTAGATTTGGGTACTGTATCTGCGCTGACTGACGTTATGGAGATTAATGATGGCTATTTTGGTGGAATGATGCAGTAAGAACGGGACGATTGCATAGGATTGGAGTACTAGCAAAAGTTGATCTTTGATCTTTAAGGAAAAAAGAGTTAATGACCTCTTTGCGAGCGCGAGCGTAGAAGAAAACGACGACTGCTGAAAAGAATACGTTGAAATAATACAGTATCACCCCCCCCCCCCCC
>LS488531.1:50000-188971 GCA_900490705.1 Pristionchus arcanus | reverse complement strand
CCCCCCCCCACCCCCTTAGAACACTGATTGGTCTTGGATTGGAACATTGGATTGGTGATTGGAGACTTATCCGATTGGTCTATTTGAACACTGATTAGCAGATAGGTTAATTTCATCATTCTCTTCCTGATTCCATTGTGTGTTACTGAACTCGATCACACAAATCAATTTATCTCAATGCATTTGGTCTCTGTAGATCCTTCATCGTAATTATTTTTTTCTTATATTTCTACTCTCCAGCCGTTATGCAGAGTTCACTTTCTTCGTCCGGGTTCCTTTCTACTTCAGAACTCAAGCACTGCAAATTAATGCGGTTATTGTTAGCTAGCGCATATTACACAAAAGTATTTATTGTTCCGCACACTCACTTGAAGTGCTTCGAAATCCCCTCCCAAAAGTTATCGTCGCTCAAGCGCATTGCCTTGATGCCAGTATAAATCTAAAATATAAGAATAGAGTCAAAGGCTAATGGAATGGAATGGTACCTGGAACGACGATTCAATTCCGTCAGATTCATATCGATCTTTTCGAAATTGTCATTTTCTCGAGTTCTTGGCGATATGCAACAAAACATCGGTTAAAATGATGGGCGATTTACACTCCTGCAATGAGCATTCATTACAAGCAGAGTTAGAAATACGGGTCGCCGTCTCTTCATTTCACACACTCTCTCGTCTCTCTGACCGGTGAGAGAGCACGTGAAATGAAAAGTCAATTATCCATATTTCGAACTTAAATTGCAAGCCGTTGCGCACAAGTCTAACAAGATCATACAAGGCGTGGGCTGAACCAAACAAAAGTTCATGTTTATCTCGCATTTAGCAATGATGAAGCTAAAATCACACAAAGTTATTACTCGAAATGCATTTGATTACATCAAGACTAGCCCCAAGATACAAGCTGTTTCGATAATTTTTATGTTGCTATAAAGATATTTACCTGAACTCGATTGTAGGGCTTTCATGGATCAAATGAGTGAAGTCCTTTCTATTATCAAGATAAGGCTGAAAGAAGAATCGAAAGCGTCCGAGTATGCCGGACAAACTGGATAGATATTTTATTTGCAAAATAACTTTCTATTAGAACTTTCAATTTAAACGAGAATTAAACTCACAGTCAAAGAAATCGCGTTTGTAAAAAAGAGATGCGAAAATATTAGAGAATGAGAGCTAAGATAATTGAGCATGCTGTGAATTCGTGCACAATACTATCGAGAGAGAAAGAAATAGAAAGAATCACCAGATTCGATAAGGGAAGAAGAGAAAAAGGGCGATTCACAGCATGAGCTGGCAGAAGAGAGGAATGATACGGAAAGATAAGATCGCGGAGTGAGAGAAAAATGTCAAAAAATGAGTGCGTCTAACTAAAGGTCACCTGTATTCAAGGCACACGAAATCCTGCGGGAGCTCAAGTGTCAGCACAATCACACTAGGGGCGGTAGAATAATATGAGGAAACGATCTTATCCCACCATGGTTTATTGCGCCCTTGTGCAAAGAGACATTTTGAGATAACGATCGAAGGAACTTCAACACAGATTCTTTTATTACATTTTTTTTTCTATTTTCTTAGTGTTTCCAAGTAGAGTTGTGCTGGACTAACTTATTGTGAAAAGACTTTATTTTTTATAAAAATCAATTTCAATAATACTTATACTTCCTCCGCTATTGAAAATCCTTGTCATTCGAGCTCCTGTTCACCTGCATGTACATATCGATTGTCTGTAAAATTGTCTTCTGGTGCCCATCCACAGACGACTGACAATCTATAATTAGGGGCCACAACGCAGATAACGTATTTTACACAATGGGGTCAAAAGAATGTTCCAACTATCCCTCATGAACCCAATAACATCATCCTTTTTACCGTTTGTCGATATCTTGTCTCTGAGCGGCGCTACAGCCCGAGAAGTACGCGCGCAACTCACTGGGGAAGAGGAGGGAAAGGCGAGACGAGAGGGAAGGGGGCGGAGCCTAATTTGCGTGTGTCTCTCTCCCTCCCCCCGCCCTCTCGCTCGCCTCTCCCCGCGCATCTTCCACAAAAGTCGCAAGTTTTTGAAGCATGATAAAATTCTAATTTTTTCTCTAATATGCCTAAAATATTCGAATTAGTCAGAAAATTGCTGTCCGAGCAGAACTTTCAAACTGCAACATTCCAAAACGACCTATTCCCTTCGTTTTTATGCAAATTTGACATACTTAGTGCTGTGGTGCACATCTCGGACAGTGCTCAATCGATTGGGGTCATCAATAGCTATCCAACGCACTTTAGAATGAGCGATTTGGTTTAGAATGAAGCTTGCGACTTTGCTTTCTCACTTTTTCACGAAATCATGTCACACCAAAGTGGGCGGGGCTTGTGGAGCCTATCTATAATCAGTAAAGAAAGCAGAAGAATGAATATGGAGAAGTTCATCGATTCCTGAAATTGAACATGAAATCGAAGAAAAAAGTGAAAAATATGTACCAGTTGACAGCAGATGTGAAATGCTAACCACTCGTGAACATTTTATACCACCGAAGGTACGAATATTTGCAAGCAGATTTATGTCTAGTTGCAAACATTAAATTTTGCGAAATCATGAATTATTATCGCCAAAAATGAGCTTGTGAAGCGAAAAACAGCAGACAAAGCGGATGATTCAAATTCGTTAGTTGTCAGCGGACGCGAAAAAAAGCGGTGAATTCATGAATTTTTAAAAAAAATTCTCTGTCGGGCACCTCCCCGAGTTGTAAAGTTTATCATTTTACGTAAATTTCATAGTATACTCTGACAGCCCAAGGCAACTCGTGCCTTAGTCGTCGGAGAAAACGTTTACGAAAAAGTCTTTATCGAGTAATGGAAAGCAAACAAAACAATGACAATTTGGATAAACAAAACACTGTAATTATTTATCTCAACGTCTACTGTTGAAACTCTGCTGTTTCTTGGGTTGATTCACTCTAATCATTCCTTTATTTTGAGTCATGAACTTCTTGATGAGAGCACTATTATTCTCAGCTAGACGTCCTTCACGTTGTCCCTGTCGCTGCAGACGCAGTATTTGCTTCTCGTTTTCCGCAACATAAGCCCCCTTTTCCTTCTGAAAAGAGAAATTGACCGAGTTGACCGAAACAGATCATCATAAATATAACAAATACAAATAGATTTCACTCGGCAGAAAACGCACTTTAGAAGAACCGTTGATTCGTTTCTTGTGTGAACTTCCTGAAGTCGAATTCGAAGAAATGTTTTTGGTTCTATCCGATAGGCTATCATCCGATCTTCCATCCTGCAAGTGGGCCAAGATTGAACTGGATGAAGAACATGGTTGTCAGAGCAAAAAATCAGATAACCAAAAGAGATCTTGTCGAATTCTCTTTCACGATCCAGATAGTCAATTTTTCAACGCTCACCTGAACTCGCTCGCGAATAATCGGTCTCTCATACTCGATCTTCTCCACTAGTTTCTTGAGTCCGAACTCCATCTGGTTGTTTCCATCATCAATTACGGTGACGGAACGGCAGAAAGGGCAGTGGAGATCCTGAAAGAGGTATACTTTAGGGATGGCAAAAACTGTCCAATGGACTGTCTCAGACAGTCGACTGTCCCAACGTTAAAATGACGATCAATATTATTCTAGTGAAACATATGTGAAATCTAGTTTCATTTTATTCATTTTCGAGTTTTTAACTTTCAATATCAAGACCCTTCAAGATGATGTAGAATGATAGAGATCTGATCGAAAGCTCACGAGCTCATATTTTTATGCTTCTAAACGCTCATTCTTACTTTGGGACAGTCGACTGTCCGAAAGGCGAGAGATCATTCTCTCTCAGACTCATTCCTGTCTCTCAACTCGCGGGCGGAGCGGTTCGCTGAGACAGTTTTGGCCATCCTTAGTATACTTATTGAATGTCATAACAGACTGGCTGCGCGGTAACTTAATTTAGATACTTAGAATACTGAATCGTAGGGTTGCCGGTTCGAGATCGGTTTCGTTATTACGGCGCGAGAGGGGCGGTATGCAAAGAGGATGCGAAAATCCCGCACCTCAAACAAAGGGAGAGGATAAAGGGAGGAATGGGAGAGAAAGAGGGTTGCGGGACTTTCGCACTCTCTTTACATACCGCCTCGCTCGCGCGGGATTGCCGATACCGAACCTGCAACCCTACTGAATCGGCATGATACTGTACAGATACGGACACAATGCAATACGGATATCGTAATCGGTGATACTGCGCCCACAACCCTACCTGATAACGATCCATCTTGCACAAGTGCAGCATGCAAATGGAGCAGATGATGTGACCCTCTCATTTCATCACACTGCTAATTAGGAATCCTCACCTTTCAGCACTTGGGCGAATTCCAGTGAATTAGTCCCAGTGTTAACGGCCATTCCTATTCAACTCCTACTAGACCACCTAGTGTAACTATGGGTGACCTCAGTCCCAAAAAAAAAGTGATACGGGTCTTGAAAATGGTAGAGGAACACACCTGATAGTGGTCCACGGCCATCTTGCACAAGTGCAGCATGCAAATGGAGCAGATGATGTGACCGCAGGGAATGAGCACGAAACGATGGAGAGGAGTGACCAGACAGAGCTCGCACTCGCGAGATGGGGCCTGAAATCTCATCATCATCATTACATCCAGGTCGAAAACAGAAACAACAGGGGTCATTGGTATAAATGGAATGATGAAATGGATGGTTTTATCCGGACAATCAAGATTCATTCTGCGGGAGATCAATGAAAGGTGGAACTCGAAATACTGGTCGCCGATGCTTTATTTCGGACACCATCTCACCTGATTGACTATTTCGAACGCTGCTACTAATTTCTCTCACCAACGGTAAATGGCCAAATCATCGAAAATTGTGATTTTTTTTAAATATCTCTTCGGTCTCAAATTTAATACCTCATAGAGACGAATAAACTTGCTGGCCGTCCCGCAAGCCACACATCTCTTAGCCCCTTGTGCGCAGCGGCTGAAATGGTTTTGATAATCAAAGGAAACCGATTTTCCGTCCAGTCAGAGATATCAGCCCCCCCCCCCCCCGAATAGAATTGAAATTATCCGACTGCCATATAGCATGGAGATATGCATCTAAACAACAAAAAGCCCCCTTACAATTAGCCCCTTTCCCTAGTCTTGATTATTATGCAAACCTGCACATGATGTGGCCGCACTCGGTGGCAACCGATCGGAATTCGGGATCTTTGTCGTGGCACCGTGGACATTCCCGTGAAAATTTATCACCTCGCTTCTGGCTGAAATTACGAAATTATATTTTTTAAACGCATTTTTAACTCAATCTATAGTGGACAATGGTACGAATTCTCATGAAAAACACCGATTGAAATAACAAGAGATTTCGAAACAAAAAAATTAACCTTTCATCATTATTCTTCTGGTAATGCTGGATCCTCACAGCCATGTATGCCTCGTACAGGTCGCGAGACATCATGATCGTCTGTTTCGTTACCATGTCGATCACATGGTAGTGCGTAGGAGGAGGGAGGTTCATACTGAAAAATCTAGATGGTGACACTGAAATTTTTGCGTCGCAGGAATAGTGGATACTGTGATGCATATAAAATGAATAATATATTGTCTGTCCAGTGCAGGACATCATGAATCTTCAACAGGCCGGAGCCTTCCGTTCTCGCACGATGCGATAAGATACACCCAGTGGCATGCCTTTGATCCCGAAAAAAGACGTTTTCACCATTAATATTTTGCTTGAGATCGGAACTCCCAATCAGCGAAATGCATTCTATAATCCAGAGAGCCATTCTTGATGTAGTAGCAAAAAATGTAATGCTGGACGATATTGATTGGAACAAGAAGCTGCTAGTTTAGAATCAACATATGAATCAACACATCATTCAATTTACTTTATTTTTTTCATATCGACTCCTTTCGGTTCACATGTGACTCTAACATAGTTATGATGCACGTCATGGGAGCACTTTGCCATGCTCGTCTCATACAAACGTAGGCAAACGACGAAATACGATAACAATATTTATCCAGTTCTTCTTAGCAAGAAGACATGAGAACAAGAAAACACAAATCCGCATATTTTGTATACTTTTTAGAAGTTACACTTTTCGTCAATAAAACTAATGTCACTATAAAGAAGAAAGGTTGTGGTTCTCAGATACCAAATTTTTCTCGGAGCTTGGAGTTATTCCTGTCGCTTCCTTATCGTTTCGCTCCAGGGGCTCCTCATTGATCTCCTGAAATTAGAAGAGAATCGAGTATCTAATTAATTTTCAATTTTTTGATATAAAGCGTGAGGCAAACATTACTGGAGTGAAAAATTAGAATAAATATTCAGTTTCTATGTACCTCATCCAGCTCCTTCGGACAATCGACTGCCTCCGTGAGCTTTTTCGCTCGGAGCGTTGGAGTGCGGCAAAATGGGCAGTAGAGCGCCTGAAGTGAATTTCTTCTATCTATAGGCGCCACCGTCATAATTGGTTATAGTGATAGGAATTGGTAAAAATATATCGAGCGTTTGAAATGCTGACATGCGAACGTTCGTCAACGGTCAATTGTGGGTGGAATGAAAAATACTCTCCCGATACCTGATAGTGTTCATACGCATTCTTGCTGATGAGCAACAAGCACCCAGCGCATATTATGTGACCACACGGCACGAGAACGACACGTTTGAGCGGAGTGGCCGCGCACAATTCACACTCACGAGATCCAGAGTCGGCCTGCAACAATTTATAGAAAAATGGTAGTTTTATCACGAAATATATATATAAAATGGCAAATCATGTGATAGGTAAAATCAACATGTTAATCTATGGGCACTTTTGTACAGCGGAAGAAGAATGAAGAAGCCCGTCGACAAAGTTGATTTCGAAATGCCTTTCCTTACTAAATGATACCTCATAGAGGCGAATGAAGGTGCTTGAAGTTGAGCAATCTTCGCATCGCTCGGCCCCCTTCGCGCACTCGCTGCAATAGACATTTTACAGAACTTCTCATTGTTTGTGCAACACTCAGGAAAGAGAATACTCATTAGTCCTATATTTTGAAATTTGGAACCCGTTCAGAGTATTCATGCATACCTGCAGATAATGTGTCCGCACTCTGTCGCGACTGATCGGAACTCCGGATTCTGCTCGTGACACTGGGTGCAGGCTCGCGAGAAACGATCGCATCGCTGTACGCTGGAATAATAAATAATATCCGGCCGATTCTGCAAGTTCTAATGGGCTAGCCTTCCTTCACTTCAAAACGACCCTGCAGTTATGCTTCACAGTGAAAGACGAAATAACATTTTAAAATATGAGCCATCAATGACATTCCAGTAAAGGCACATTTGAGGTATTTTTTAAATATATATTTTTAGATGCTCACCTCTTCTGACTCTCCCTCTCATGGCTGTCGATCTGCATCGCGAGAAACTCCTCAAACTTCTCCGGTGTGACTACGAACAAGCTTTTCGTTACTACATCGAAGATTTTGTACTGAGTCCGAGGAGGAAGGGCCATGCTGAAATTGTTCTTTTACGAATAGTTACTCACCCCGTTAAAAAAGGAGAGGCACGAACCGCGCTGATATGCAAAGTGAGGCGGCGCGCTCTCCTCATTTTGCATGCTCTCTAGCTCGTTGCCTGCGCTTCAGGGTCACTTGGCACGCAGCCAATCGAGTATATCTCGTTTCAAACGAAAAATGAAAACATGGGAGTTTCGAAAGTAATATGGGGTGCTCATGCCACATCGTTTGACGTCGTTAACTCAGTTAGCCAGATATTCGTGCCTCCCCTTCTTTAACCAAGGTACTTGGGCGATCACTGGCCCAGTGATTATTCTAGCAATAAAGGCGGTGATATTGAAAGGAAATCTTTTATGCAAATGAGGAATAATGGGAACAATAATGAAGCAACAATAATGAAGCATTGGGATTGAAATAGTTTTATTGTTCACTACAGATTATCATGTATCCTTGGAGCCTTCCGTTCTCGCACCATGTAATGTGTCCTACCCCGTGGTCTGCCTTTGTGACTGACTGCGTTTTAGGATAGTCAATATCTTCTGACAAATCCTGACGTTAGGGTTTTTGCTTGTGAACGGAGGCTCCCAATTTGCGGGAGTTCATCCTGTCGTTAACTTTATCGTTTCATTCTTGCTCTGATAATCAAACAATATTTCCGAAGTATTTTTGAATTTTTTTTAAGAAGAAATTTTGTTTGAATGTGAATTCGTTTACGATCTCGGAGGCGATGTTCAACGATGAAAGATTGATCACAGGACTACTTTATCCGCGGTGGCGATTTTGAAAGATTTACTAGGACGATACAATTACTTAGAACCGATAAGGACTTGTGGCGGAGAAGAAGCGGTGGTGTGTTGATAATGAGCTGGAATTTTTTTTGGGGAGGGATGTGGTTGAGCAAGGCTGAATTGGCCAGAATTGAACTTCTTAGTGGTTCCGGTGAATAATTGCAAGCGAGACAACATCAAAACGGTGTGGTTGAAATAGAGCAATCGGGATGGGACGAAGGGTGAGAGGCATCGCTTGAGTATACGGTAGTATTAGGATGAGGAGTGGCGTGCACATGAGTGCGGTTCGACGAGGATCGGGAAACGTCGCCCGGGTATACGGTAATTGCATGGGGTACGGTGTGGTGTGGTGTGCAGCTGTACGAGGAATGGGAAACGTCGCCTCTTCAATACTCATCCAGATCGAACTCCTCTTCATCGTAGGCACGTGCAGCGGCGAAATCGACACGGTAGCGAAGCAAACCTGCACAGATCAAAGATTAAAGATCAAAGATCAGAGATCAAAAATCACTCACCTCCAATGCCGCCGAATCCCTTCACAAACTGTGCGCCCTCTTGCGATTTATCCGTAACGATCTCGATTGCAGCTCCGAAATCCTGGAAATTAATATTTTTGCTGATTACCATAGTCAAATGAAAATACTACTTGCTAGTATGGATTGACAACTGTATTCTAACTAAACAGTGGTTAAATGAAGATGATATTTCGAAGTGAAACTCTGCTAATCGATATTTGAACAGTATGTTTAGACTATTGCGAGATTTCTACTGTAGTCTGCCCTAATATTAGTTATGGTGTGTGGAAGCAACCTCAAACTAACATTATCCTCGATCTGTCGCGAACAGACTCCCTACCCCCAAGTCCATACCTTGTAGTGATTTGCCAGCCAGTCGAGCAGGGTAGTTTGCTCCACAATCTCCATCTCAGTCTGTGTTACGGAATCGACAAAGTTCCTCGTCTCGCCCGGGCGAAGAGTGACCACCTGAATAATGAAGGTTACGGTCAGATTACGGTACTTTTACGGTTATCACACAGGAAGTACGCGATAGATGCAGATGCTGTCTCGACCGCTGCTATTGATACGATAAGGTTCCTGCAAATTACCGTACCTTCTCCTCTCCAGTCGCGCCATTTCTTAGCTGGAATCTTTCAATGTCCAGATTCTCCCAGCAGATCAGTCTTTCGACGACGCCTGATTCGAGAGCCTGAAATTAATAGGTGATTGATTTAAAAATGGTATAATAAATTTGTTATTCAACGTACACGAAGTACTGCATTAATTATTCGATTCTTTTCAAAAGGAATTGTCCACCGCATTGTCTACTACATTTCTCACCGGATATTATCCATTCTTGAAACCTAACCAAATTTTAGAAATCCAAATTTTAAAAAAAAATCACCTGAAGCGTGTCCTCTACGCCAAACACGTACTTGCCCGAGTCCTGGAATTGAATGTTATTTTTGAGATCAAAGATCAAAAACCAAAGATCAAAGATCAAAGATCAACAAACCACTTTGATCTCCTCGAAGTACGCGCTGATCAGCCGCTTCTCCTGTATGAATTTGCAGTTGGACAGGACGTCGGAGGAGAGGTCGATGGCCTGAGAATTTTATATTTAAAAAAGCTGAAAAAAACAGAAAAGAGAACAAAATTTGTGAGGTTTCATAGATTTTTTTCGAAGTTGAATAAGAAATCACCACCATCCAACCACTGTTGTCATGGTTTCATAGCCCTTTTGAAACGCAGCCCTTCCCAATTTTCTATGAGCGCTCTTGCTAGTGTTCTACACTGAGAGCGAAGCCAATCTTGTTAACAATAAGTCAGATTTCTAACTGCAATCCCCTTTTTACCTGATTGAATCCGAGTTCGCCTCTATTGGAAATGTCCACTGTGCGTAGAATCGCTGCTTGCAGGCGCTAAAATGCTTTTTATTCATATTTTTGAGAAGCTCAGTTTGCGATACCCTTCTAACAGTAACAGATAGAAAGAACTACAGTTTCGTTCTAACATTTTTTTTATAATCTCCTTTCAGTTCACGATTGATCGGCTACCGTACCTTATCGAATATTTCCGACTGCGCCAACTCCGTCTTGAAATCGGCCGATCCCGCCAGGATCAGCCCGGCCACAGTGACTCTTTCGTTCCTGATGAACACCTCGACGGCGGTTTCGGCTGCCTGGAGAATATTAGGGAATTATGTTGAATTAATATTGCGTATTTCTCCTAAAAGCCCCTCGTTAACTGTTCATTTTGCTCGCTACACTCTGCCTGCCTCCCTAGTTAGTTGAACCGAGAGGAACAAATTTACATGGTAATATCTATTTAATTTATTGCAATGGAAGGCAGCTCCACTTCGAACCCCCTCCTACATTATCACTCTTATCGATTGTATGAAACGCAACCGACACCTCTAAATTAACGATCGAAATTTTGCTCACCTTTCTCACGTAATTGTGCCTCTTCTCCGTGCGAAGACGCGCGAATCGCAGCGCTGATTGACCTCCACGACCTGAGAGATTATCGATTGGTTATCGTTGGAGTCGATTAATCGATTGGCTACCGTATCCACTCAAACTATTTGTAAACTACAGAAGAAATCTATTGAATTGTAAATAGCGCTTGAATATGTTTCAATCAGTCTATGGAATGGGCAAGTCAAAGAGTGAGCAGTGTGCGATTGGCCTCCGTTACAAAAAATCCGATATTTCAATCGAAATAAATTCCGTAATACTAGGGAAAATTTGACGCGCTGCTCATTCTCCATAATTGGGAATACCCAATTTTTTTGACCTACCGTGTTTCTTGGGCAGCTCGACGCTGAACTTGTGCAAAATCTCACGGGTGTTGCCCTGAAAAGAGGAAAGTTGTCGATCAGAGCTCAATCACCGTGTTCGATAACGTTTGAGTGCCAAATGCGTGTAGAAGGGGTTTTTTCTTAAAATTTCGGTGCTCTCGTGTTATCGTTCAATTATTCATTCCTTATGTTATACCTGTAGCGTTCCAAACAGACATCCACTTCCATCCATGATGATGAATCCGAATCGACTGCCGTCATCGAGGAGGGCTGCAATTGGTTGAATGAATATGATGAAGTACGGAATGAGCATCGCTATAGCGCGCTACCCTTACATGGTTGTAGTTTCGATGGCGATGCCATCACACCTTCAGTGGCTCTCAATGTCAGGCCGTAGGCGATTACATTGGGAAGGAGGGAAGAGTGCGCATAGCATACGAAGTTGAACGATGTGAGGACAAATGCTAAACGAAAAACATCGCTCACCCTTCAGCGCCTCAGTATGGAATCGATTATCGCAGTGGTACAGTGAGTGGGAGATCGGCTTGAAGGGAGAGAAGTCGATGTTTACCTGAAAAATAATAAATAATTGAAATACGAGAAATTCCCGTAGGTCAAGTTTCAACGAGTCAATGCTTTTCTTTCCAAAAAATGCAATGCTAGGTTGAGTTTCGCAAAAGCTTCAATTGCACTTGAACAGGGGGATGTTCAGTCGTTCCTGCTTGCCGTAGAGAATATAAAAAATAAAAACCCGCAAGATCTTTCTTCCCAAAGATTTTTTTGTGGTTTTAATGAAAATTTCATAGCGAAGAAATTAGAATCTACGCTAGTGTTCACTATTGTTACTCGCCTCGATCTCTAGCAACTCCGCTATTTTTTTTAGTTTTCCTCTCTTTGATTACTCACCTTCTTCTCCTTTCCATCGTCTGTGATGATCATGCCACAGTAGACGACAAGGCCGTTGGTAGGGACTGAAATGAAATAATTAATATCGATCATCTTGAATCATCTGTAAATCACGAGCCAAATCATCACTACTAGAGTGGCAATCGTGCTCCGTCGGTCAGTGAGGGAATGCGGAAATTTTAAGTGACAATTCGATTAAAACCGGCATCACTTTGGGTCGAGTTATATCGATTTGCGCTTTTGTCGTTGGCGCTTTTGGATTTTGCGCAATTGTCGTTTTGGGCAATTTGCGCTTTTGTCGTTGCGGTTCTGTCATGCCCCCGATTAAAAATATGTTGATCATTGAGGGGTTAGACAGTGCGAGAGATCACGCTAATTGTAGAGAGTCAGACAGCAATCCTCACCATCCTTGTACAGTCGCAGCTTCGCTTGAACGGAGGTGATCGCTTGACGAACTGAGGCTCTGGAATGAATCTTTATTTTCACATTCCAATCTGCATTTTCGTTTCCTCGGAATCTCTCATGGACCATTGAACCAACTCTCCGGGAAGGTTCTAATCCGACGAGCACCAAACCAAGCCATTTTTTTAAATTTGCGATCTTATGGGCGAGCCCGTCTGGTTACGATAACCCTAGCTGCCTTCCCTCTTCTTACCTGTTCATACTCGACTTGATATTTGCCGCCGTACCGAACTCATCCGCCAACATCTTCGCCATTCGACTGATCTGGTAGCGAGGAGGGATGTGGAGGGAGATCATCGAGGTTCCGTTGCTGAAAATGAAAGTATTAGCATGAACTTTCCAGCTTTAGTCCAATGTACCCCTGTATTATCCGGCAAACATCTATTTAAAATGTAAGGGATTGACATGATTACAGGAGGCACCGTTCCTAAGAACCTCGACTACTCGCTTTCACAGCAAAAGAAACGTCATTAGCGCAGGAAAGCCACTTTTCGGTAGTCGGTCGAGGTTCATACGGGCTCATTCAATGAGATGGATTTGGGAAGCTCACCCTCGCGCAGCATCGAGTCATTTCATGGTCTGCTTCATTTTCCAGATCTCCACTTGTCTGTCAGTAGACTCTTCCATTTCTGATCGATTGGATGATTGAGGACGGTTGTTCGCCGACATTCTTGTTGTGTGTAGGTGTTGAGTGAACTGTTAGCTGTAATTGCAACACATTAGACAAATTGCATTGCAAGAATAGTATAACGACAAAATGGCTGATCACAATAATATCATGAGAAAGGAAAAAAGTGAAAAAGTGGGTGAACTGTGAGATGGAATCAATAAAATGGAAATGGAAAGGCGAAAATTAAGCAAATAATCATTAAAAATACAAATAATGTGTTTAAATGTGATGATTGAGAAGAGACGATTGAGGTGTGCTGTCAACAAAAACAATGCCCTTATATACCGGTCCCGTTGCAAGATTGTGCAAATCTTGCAAAAGCAAGGCGGGAAGGCAAGAGATATGGAGGAGTGAAGAGACGGAGAAGAGGAGAGGGGCGAGAGATAAGAGGGCAGTGAAGAGACCGAGACGAGCAGAGGATCGAGAGAGTGAGAGATTGCATGGGGAGATTGAGAGACCGAGACGAGCAGAGTAAGTGAGAGAGTGGAGAGGATGAAGAGACGGAGACCGTAAGAGTGGCGCGAAAAGTCGCGGGGAAGCGAGAGAGAAAGGGAGGTTGAAGAGAGGAGAGGCAAGCAGAGGATACGAGAGATAGGAGAGACCGAGACGAGGAGAGGGTTGCATAACTGTTATGTTAGTACAGTCATCTCTATGCCCTCTGGCCGATCTCTCACGCATTCCCAGCGATAGGAGAGCGATTGAATGAAAGCCGTCTTCGAATCTGGAAAAGAGCCCTTTGGCAGATTGTGCAACACTATTGAACGGGATTATGAACATGCAATGGAAAAATATGGAGATGGAAGATCACAAAATGGAAACATGCAACCAACGTATAAATATTTGTTATCTCTGATGGTTCGATATGACAATAGGTCTTTATCAATTACAATATCACAACTTAACCACTAAAGGATCGCGCCCTTCCGAAATTTCAAAACAACTCTCGCTTTGTATACCAACCCCCTTCACATAATTCGGAGCAGTTATTTATGATCAGCTTTATTAGGTCATCACAATATCACATCGTTATCTCCAAAGGCGAAACTTGCTTTATTATTTATTTCCAGTGGCTTCGATAACACGATCCGCCCGCTAACGAAAATTATGCTTTAGATGAAACTCAACTTAACGTCTGAGCATCTTCAACCTTCGCCTTTCATGAACTGAAAGTTAGCGAATGAGTTGAGTTTCAATTAAATTATAAGTTTCGCAGTAGTATTGCGTTACAATTATCCGTTGGCGTTCAGTATTTAAATAATATATAATATTTATTGATAATATTTGTCGTTCATAAGTCACAATATCACATCGTTATCTCCAAATGCGAAGCTTGTTTCCTTCTCTGCAATAGCGCTGATGGAGGGAGTGGGAGGGTCGATGGAGATCTTAACAGAAAAAAAATAATTGATTGACATTTCTTCATTTAAGAAATGGTCATTGTCAATACACTCAATCATTTAGTTGATCTTGGATGGTCGAATACACAGGTCAACAGGCCTACTGGAGCCTATCCAGGCATTCATAAGAGAAATCACTCAACATTTGTCCGAGTTTCTGTCCTAACAAGACTAGTCGAAGAAACTTACCCTCGGTGCCTCCCTCCATCTTGGCCGCGGCGCCGTTACACTACTCTTCTTCTGTCGGAGGGCGTTAGAGCGACGCACCGGGCGGTAGTTCTGAAATTATGTTAGAAAAATATTTTTGTCAAATATTATTTTGTAATTGTTATTCTTGAAAACAATAACAGTATTACTGATTAATATTATTGGCCACACGAGCTTTCTTTGTTACGGCAGCTCTGGAATAACACGTGCTTTATTTCTTATCCAGTCGTGCCCACTATCTGGGCGAACTTGTATATATTTTTCCAGCTTGCAAGAGACTGCGATTGCTTGCATCCGCGTGCCAATAACTATTGTGCAAGTGGTGAAACTCAACTGAACGGAGACGTAAAACAGATTGAATTTGGTCTATTCGGAACTTAGTTGTGCATTCATAAACATTTCGCTGATGCATTGGCATTATAATTTTTTTTGGAACTTCAGAGCACCTCTAATGTAATGCACAAAAAACTAGGTCTAGATCTTTGCGTTTTCAAAATATAAATTACTGATGTTTTAGCGATATTTTTCACTTTTCTTCCTCTGAGGAGGCTGGAAATGGAAATAAAGTTTACCATTGATAATTTAGGAGCAAGGCCCTCCTAACACTAGAGTATGGGCATCTGAATCCAAAATCGGTAGGAGCGTGTCGGGGGGGTGGGTGAATTTGCTACATTTTTACCGAGCAGCTCTCTTAATAGTTCCAGAGTGTACTTCGAATATTTATCCCCATCAGCGAACGAGATTAGTTTGAATAGTATTGAAACTCATCTGAACACTTTCGAGTTGTGCCTTTTCTGAAGTGAATTTCAGCGAATGAGTTAAGTTTCATTGCATTCGTAAATATCGCAGTAGCATCCTATTATAATTCATCATCCGAAAGTGAGTCACAAAAAAACTTTAGGACAACTAAACATACCTGCCCGTCGTTAGAAACCACCTTCAGAGGCCGTATGCATGAACCCGACAAACGGTTTGCCCGGAAAACGTGACGTCACTAGCGTAGGGGGAGTGGTTTGTCGACAATGCCTCTCCCTACGCCAGTGACGTCACGTTTGCCGGGCAAACCGTTTGTCGGGTTTATGCATACGGCCTCTGAGGGCAAAAACTCGCAAATAATACCTTGAACACTCTCCTCATCAACTCTCTCCTCCTATAATCATCGGCGCAGAAGTGGATGGCATAGAGAAGAAGGGAAGCCCCGTCCCAACTTTTGTACTGTCGCCTGAGTCCTCACGAACATTTCGCGGGTGGGCAATAAGTGGGATAAAACGATAATTGTACCAATATGTGCAATCTCCCTACAATTCTCCACCCGACGACATTATCATGCGTAGTTTGGGCAATAGTTGCAATAGATTATAATCAATAACCTTGAACACTCTCCTCATCAGCTCCCTTCTCCTGTAATCATCGGCGCAGAAGTGGATTGCATAGAGAAGAAGTGAGCAGAGGATGAAGAAAGCGGCTAGCCAGATGGACGCGTTAATCTGGAAATTAAATTATTATCATGTAAGAACTTGTCGACAACAAAACACTCTAGAAAATTTAGTTATTTGGACATTTCATGCTAAAGAACTTAAATACTGTGACAATAGGATCAGTGAGTTGTCTCCCGCATGATCTAGCGAAGTGCGAATAAAGATGGACTTGAGCGCCAGAGATGGGAAAAGGGCTCAATTTGTGTCGAAGCTTATAATACGATCCACCCCAAAAATTGCTCAGAGTTTTTTTTGAAAGCTATTAGGTGGGGGACAGACAATGTCTCACCTGACAGCAATCCGGCTCGCAGCACCACCGCGAGCAGAAGAAGAGGACGTCCACTGGAGGAGGAGGGGAAGCTGGAATGGAATAATTATCCAAACTATCCTTTCCGAACCCTAGCTCGTCAGTCATGCATTCCTATGGGGAATGGCAAAGAGTTCTCCGGTTACGTTTCACTGGTGATACATTATTCCATGGCCTTGAGTGGCCTCAGTGGAGTTGAGGATCTTACCGTTATGAACAAATAAAAATCGCAAAAAATAGCAACTATTTGAACTTTACCGTACAATTTCGATATGACTAGAGTCCGACACCTGCTCCTAGTAGTGATCTAAGTCCCGGTTCTGTTACTACGTTTTTCACAAAACTTGACAAATAAATTGTACGCGCGTATGGGGAAATTTACGACTAACGGAAACGTCGCCCGACCACACAAACTGCCTATAAATACGTTCAAATTGAGTTTCGTCGGCTCGAAATGGTTTTTATTAGTTCCTAAAGGTAGATTTTAGCCGAATAAAGTGAAAAACATGGAAAATATGGATAAAATGCATAGAAATCTAACATAAACGATTTGAATACGCGGAATTTCGTTATGTCCGGACTAATTAAAAAACGTAGTACCTGGAGCGGAAGTGGAGGTGGATGGGACACGATCGAGCAACTCAGAAGGATCGATGCGCATGTAGCAGGTACGCGCCTGAATGTTGATTATTTGAAGAGAATAGGGAGATATTCGAAATATTTTCGATGATAGATGCGTGAGCAATAATATTGTTTCATTTAG
The DNA here is from genome assembly GCA_900490705.1 of Pristionchus arcanus. NCBI lineage: Eukaryota > Metazoa > Nematoda > Chromadorea > Rhabditida > Neodiplogasteridae > Pristionchus > Pristionchus arcanus. The sequence continues at coordinate 171,694 of LS488531.1, read as the reverse complement.
ACCCATAGATCGACTATAGCAGCTCATGACCAACGACTCATATTTTACTAGTGAAACAGAACCGGTTTTCGAGATCATATTTTTTTTATTACTTCGACGCCAAAATTTAGGCAAATAAATATAACCACCTCAATAATGCTCGCGTTGCCATCGTAGACGTAGTAGGACTGGTGGGGACGGGCGAGTAATCGTACCTGGAAATCCTAATATTCCTTGGATTTACCCGCAGAAATCATTTCAAAAAATGAGATAAAACGGAGCAAATAAATGGAAATCAGCTGACCGATCGCAGTTGTGAAGCAAGAAAGGACGGCACTGCATCGAATGCAGTAGTCGACCAGAGGAGGGAGTCGGATGAGGCTGAAATTGAAGGAAAGTCGAGAAGCTCTCTCGTTTGTCTGGCCGGCGATGGAACACGCCAAATGGGGAGAGCCTTATTCTGGAAATTTGCTTCCCTAAATTTGATCTTGTGAAATCGTTCACCTTCCCCAACTGGAATAGAATTATTATGTATTGGTTGGAGTGAAAAACAAGCACAGACTGAACAAGATCAAATATTTTGTGTAAGATTGTGCGCGTGAAACATAGCTCTTACAGCGAAATTTCTGCAATTTTCTCAAATTTAGGAGTAAGTGTTACCTTTCGGATAATCCACGATCTCCGGATTCTCCCGCTCGGCAGATAGAAGGTCGAACGGCACGCCCATTGCAAACTATTCTTACTGTCAGGCTTTACTGGAAGAACGACAATGTGTTACTAAATTCGGCATGGTGCAAAATAAAAATGTCACGAGGGGAATATCATAATTTTTGGTTGAAAAACATGGAAAAACTGATACAGATGAGCATTTTCGAAGTAAATTTAAATTGTGAAACATAACTGATACACCAAGAATAGTGAGAAAATGAAGCGAAATTTAAAGTTTTGGCCAACACATGCACCCGGAACTACGAAGACTAGAAATATGACGACAATCACAATGGAAATCACAATGGAAATCACAAGAATACTTCTGACAAAGCATTTCTATTGTTTGGGATTGTTTGGGACAAATGCAAGCGCTAAGATGCCTCAAATAAAGAGCTCTATTATTACGCAATGTTAGATTTATAAAAACCTGGAAACAGGAACTAGAGAAAAATGACGACAAATCGAAGTGGGACGTGTATTTAAAATTGGAGAAATTTGGCAAAAAACATTTCAATATATTTACGCTTTGTTAGATTTATAAAAACCCGAAAGCAAGAACACTTTGAAAATGACGACTAAATTGGACCAATATATCCCTGCCACTATTCTGTGACGATTTCTGAGCTGTTGTTACTACAAAAAATGACAAGAAAGGAGAGCCTGACTCGTTTTCTCCTCCATTCTTCTCTTTACTCAGGCCTCTCGAAGACGGCGCTGATCCGATTAGATTTCCTGTCGAGCGTGTGCGCGATTTAGGCTGCTTTTCTGAGTATCGGCTAGACCAAGCGAGAGAGTAGGGAGAATTGGGAGAGACAGAGAAAGGAGAGACGATCTATTGAGAGGGAGGAGTGTTCAGTCTCGCTCACTCGAATCTCAGACGAAAAGAATACAAAGGCAATTTGAGGGAAGAGCGAAAGAGCATATGAAAAGGCGCCGAAAACGTACTGGAAAAGGTCGGAGATGAAGTGGACTTCTACGAAATTATTGTTGGCTTTTGTTTTACATTCCGAGATTTTGGGAATTGCCCATTACAGAGGCAAAATGTAGGAAAATGTGAGGATGAGGAAAGTTCAAAAGTGTGAGTCAGCGATGTGTAACTGAAAGATGTCAGTCGGAAAGAAATGATGAGACAAAAAATGCATGAGAAAATGTTGAGCAGCCTTGATCCATGTGCACTGCGAAAATGTACGAGATTTCTGTTGATTATTGAAATGTGTTCTTTAAATATAATATAGCTTTATCGAACATCATCAATTTCTACAATATTTTCATGATAAAGAGCATGAATGCTTTGAAGGCTTCACTGGGGTCAATTTGACTGGATCAATGGTGGGATCATCAATGAACTCTTCATATCAACGTCAATCAATGATTTCTAAGGGCAGTTCGTTCACACACATCCGGCCACTGTCGATCAACAATTCGATATATCCATCTTCCTATCCAATCTGCAATGTTATATTTATAGTCGGTTTGCGGTAAGACTTCGAAAAAAAAGCCGCGGCCTCTTCATCTCACAGGCTCTCTCGCCACTCGGACGAAGAGTAAGAGGTTCTTATGAAGAGACCGGGGCTCATATTTCGAGTAAAATTGGCACAAATGTTACAAAAATATATTTTTGAGCAAATATTGAATATTCCATAGAAAAAAGCTAAGAAACTATCACTCACGTTCCCAAACCGTGCAGTCATTATTTGGATCCCTTGACAATAGTCGTTACTGCATCGGATGAAGATATTCTCATGATAGCATCCATCTAAATATATATATTCAAAAATAGAATGGGAGTTTTAAGCATACCTTTAGTTCAATTCTATTGTTGTTCGATTCTTGTTTGAAAATGCTTGACTTCGCGTCGAGCTTCCGAGAGTAGATCGGAAAATCTGAAAAATAAATAATTTCAAAATGATTTGAGCAAACGAAAATGTGAGAGGTGCAAAAGACGGGTATCATCGAGCACTGTGGAGAAAGAGTCAGAGTGAGACAAAGAGGCGAATACCCATTCCACCTCTAACGAGGAGGAAGAAAGGAGGAAGGGAGAACGAATGAGTGTCTTCACATCGCAGGGGACAAGATGGAGAAAAGGTCAGGGGTGAGTCAGTGTGTGAAAGAGGGACCCTTGTCTGTGTGAGAGGGGATGGACGGAGTTAAGGTTACGGAGACTTGAAGCTTATAATTTAAATGCTCAAATTCGTAATTTATTAAAAAAACGATTATTATTATGGCTTACAGGAGACTCACCATGACCCGCTCGCCGGAAACGCACATATCGAGTGATCATCGACTGTAACAGTAGACGATGAAGGTTTTTCGTTTAAAAAAAGACAAATTTGGTGCAGAACTAAACACTCACTTTATTGATCATTCGGTTATTAGAATCATCTCCAAACCGCCATCGGCTGAGTGTCCGCGTGTAGGTCGGACAATCTGAGAAAGAATAAACGGATAAAAGGAGGATCATTGCGGAGTATCTACGCTACAATAATCAGAGGAAAATGGAAGCAACACAAATCGATGATAACAGTAGCGACCCTGACTCGTGGAGTCGCTCGTGGAATGGGAGATAGAGGAAAAGAGAAAAGAGATAATATGGATGATAATAAATTCGAGAAGAATAGGCAGAGAGACGTGGCATGTGTATTGCATACGTTGGTCAGAGAGACAGAAGATGCTAATCGAAGAGATGATTTATCGGAGCCTTTGAGATGAAGGAGAAAGATTTCGATTGAATATTTCTGTGATTCATCGCAGAACTCACAATAATCATCTTTATCTGTTATCATTATTTTTATTCTATAATATTGAAGGGATGAGAGGGAGAGGGGCACTTTGAACTCTCCATGTCCACAAAAGAATGAACGCCACCGCTGTCTGAAATTTAGGAATCTTTTAGCAGGAACTGAATCCCGTAGCATGTTCGATCGCGTCTTTCTCTACTATTTTTGTATCTCATTAACATATATGTATTAACAAATATATTTCCGTGCCGCAACTCACCGATCTGAACGGTACTTTTTCTATAACTCCATCGAACTCCCCATGACCTCTGAAAAATTCTGCCTCCGGTCTGCAATTTGGACATTGGAGCTAGACATTGGAGCAATTACTTTAATTTCTTCTAAAAACAAAATTTAAGAAAAAAAGACCATTAGTACTCGGTCCAATCATTCAGATGCATATCCTGTCGGAAATTGACGCTTATCCGAATATTTCTCATACTGAAATGAAAGTGTTTTCTCAAAAAGGAGGACTAACGGTACCTTTCGAGTGGATTCATTACATTACCAATTCCTCGTCCAAAAATGGGCAAGCGTCCGCGTGTAGGGCGGATAATCTGTGAAAAAAATAAACCAGTGAAATCAGAAAATAGCTGTCATAGCGGAAAAAAGAGGCTAAAATGACGTGTACTAAATCGACAACGCTTTTGAATGGTTTGGTTGTGATGAAGTTGCCATCCTGAAAGGGAAGGGAGAGAGGAAAGGGAGGGGATGATACGGGCGATTGAAAGAGTGATGATATGGGCGATTAAATCGAGCAGAATCGCGGAGGAAAAGAGTGATGTAGGATAGTATCTGACCGTTGTATGATCATTTGTACACATAAAGTATGGATATTGCGGTGAAATAACGGTAAATGCAGGCCAAATTAAATGTTTCATCGACATTATTTATCTGCACAGTAAACTCGTAATACAACAATGGATACTGGCGATGAAGGCGGGTGAACGTGAAAGAATGGAGTTTGGGTTGAGTGTGATCTCGTACCCTGTAATATTTTAAAATTTTAAATAAAATTGAATGAAAAAATGAAAATAAAGTAATTTAATTTTGAATTTTGAATGAACATTAAAGCCTCACTCAAACTAGTCCTGTAAAATGTCATGTCTCGCCATCGATCACTCTCTTGAAAGCGTCTGCAGGTGTCTGGAGTTTCTGGAATTCACTTTTGGAGCTAAAAGACAACCTTTTGTGAATGACCAATTGCATGATCATCTATCCCCCGTTGTAGGCTATTTCGAACTGAATAAAGAAGATGATGATTATGATGAACGAAACCGGCAGACAAAAATGATAGTAAATGATCCTTGACATACCATTAGCGCTCTGCTTTCCATAACCGATATTCGATCAAATTCGATGATATTATACTGAAAGCAACGGTTTTGGTGGCAGAGGAGAAGGAACTATCAGTACCTGGTTGCTTATTGTCATTATTTCGCCTCGATTCCCTTATTCAAATTGAGTGATTCAAATTGAGAGTCCGCGCGTAGAGTGGACAATCTGAGAAATACTCGTATTGAACAAGTATATATAATTATTTCAAAGATATTTGTTTGTATGCCTTTGCATACAAACGAAGAAAGTAGGGGAAATTAACCAAGAAACATGTAAAATGTTAAAGAAACCGTGCTAATGACTAAAGTCAGAAATATGCGAAGAAGAAATGACTATATTTGTACAAATGGAATCGTGAATACATGGAGAGGAGGAAGGGTGGTGATAAGGGCGATTATATCGAGAAGAATAGTGCATACGTGGTGATGCGGTGCAGGCGAGTGTGGTAGAGAGGTGGAGTAGATAGTTGCAATGATAAGAGGAAAATGGAGAAGCATTTATATTTGAACAAAATTTAAGTAAATTCTTTATCCGGACAACACTTTTACTACAATTATAGGCGGATGAGAGGGCGGGCTATCGACATTTGAACTTGGAACGTCAACGAAACAATCTTCTTCCTTTAGTCTTCTTTCTAAATTTCCCATGAAATTCGATGATATGATGCTGCAATATAAGGGTTGTCAGAGTGAAGAATCCGTCTCTTCATTCTGCTCTCTCGTCACTCTGACTGGTGAGAGAGCACGCGGAATGAAGAGACGGATTCTGCACCCTAACAGCCCTAGTTGTTTGATAGATAACCTCTGACGCTACCTGGGCCACGGATCTTCACTTTTCAAACAATCATCATTCAAAATGAGCAAGCATCCGCGTGTAGGGCAGACAATCTGAGAGAAAAAAGGTGGTTAGCGGAATTGACAATGAAAAGTGTTATTGCGGAAACAGAAACGTGGGAAATGCCAGAGAAATGACACGAATTGCGATCAGAGCTAAGCAAGGAAGGGATGGCAATAGTTGTACTGAAACCATCGTGAATGATATGGAGAAGAAGGAGGGTATAAAATAGAATAGACTAGATTTGTTCATGCATGTGGGAATTATACAGTAGAATGGAAAGGGGGATGGGAAGGGAAGCTGCGGTTCTGATATGATATGGGAGAAGAAGGAGGGTATTATATAGGGCGAATATATAGAGAATAATGGGAAGAGATACGTGGCATTCGACAGTGTGACAGAGCATCGGAGCAACCCTCTCTCTCATTTCCCCACGCTCTCTCTCTTCGATCAGATACAGGCCTGGTCAAACGTTTAACCCTCTCTAATTTCCCTTATGCGCTCTCTTTCTCTCTTCGATCAGGTGTGCAAATCGAAGAGAATCATCATTGCTTGCACAGACTCAGAGAAATATTGAGAATGAATGAGGGAGCACGAAAACAATACGATGTTAATGAAAATCATCTTTATCTTCACACAATTTAAAAAAATTTAATATCAGGAAGAATGGCCGGGGATTTCTTGTAATAGATACGTACAGTATCGGCTTCCCGTACGGACTGAGCTTGGATCGGGCTAGGATCAGGCTTTCCAATACTCCAAAGTCGAATTTCTTTTCGGAACGATATCTCAAGTTCTCGTAGTGTCTTCCAATACAAGCCTGTAATTTGGATCTCACTTTGCTCCATTCCATGTTTCTCTAGTGAATATCTGGCGGGTGTCCTTTCAACTAACTAACACTTGAATCGATGAACACCGCGTCTCAAATTGGAAATACGAAAATAGGATTACTTGAATATCTAGTTGTTTCTTAGGGGATCGCTGACTGAACCTTTCGTACATTTATTTCATCTCGATCGCTTCAATAATGAATGAGCGAGAGGCCGCGTGTAGGGCGGACAATCTGTCCAAGGATTCAAATGAATATTAATTACGGCAAATACAACAGAGCACGCATAGTGATTCGATTTGGCAAAAAATTGATTGGTGGAAAAATTGAATTGCTGTACTACAGCTCGGAAAGCAATGGCAAATCCTTCGTGAATGATAAGGGAGAAGAGAGGCATGATGTGGGCAAATAAATCGAGAAGAATAGTGACAAGTGTGATTGAGACGTGGAAGAAAAGAGAGAAGGATGATAGTAGCTGATCGTTGTATGGTCATTTGTACACATAAAAGTATAATCATTGCTGTTCAGTAACCGTAGATGCACACCCAACTAGACATTATTATTATTATTATTATTATTATTATTATTATTATTATTATCATTATATTATTATTATTATTATTATTATTATTTATCTGAGCAATGAACTCGTCATACAACAATGAGTGATGCGGAGGAAGAATGATGAACGAAAAGGAGCTCATTTGGGAATGAGTGTGATCGTATACCCTGAAATAGTTTAAAATGTTTAAGAAATATATGCTAGGTAATGAACGTTTTCTCACACTCTTTCGTAATTTTTGTAAAAAAAAATACATAAATGTTTTAATAACTCTTTCAATCAGTGGACGTTTTTCAATCACCACATTGAAATAAAACCAAAAATCAATAAAAAAAGAACTACAAACTAGTCCTGAAAGACTTACTCTTAAACTAGAACTCTGCTCGTAGAAGTATGGAAGAGATGTCTGCAATACGAAATTAATAGAACAGATTGATTCAAAGACGAAGTTCGAAATAATAACTCGAACAAAACACACTTTGAGCTCCAGGGATGTTGAGTTTCTACTCATATGTATGAGCTCATATTTTATGTATCCTCTGTAATTTTAAATTAGATAAACAACAATGCAATCTAATTTCTCACCTATGATAGCGGAAAAAATCGTGTTATGATCCCCCTATTACATATTTCATAAATCTTCATTTTAAAGTGAATGAGCGTCCGCGTGTAGAGCGGAAAGTCTGTGAAAATATCGATGAAATGAGAAAAGTAAACGTCAATATATCGGAACATTGCGGGCATGCATGCGAAGAAAGAAAGAAAGATTGATTCGCTGTAGTCAGATAAGTGCGGGAAAGAGGAAACATTGCACAACTGTACAAATACCATCATGTTTTGAATTTGTAAAATGTGGAAAAAACGGTGTCATACAACCGAAGAAAGATAGGGAGATTTGAAAGCGTGAAAAATGTTTGTGGAAAAGAGAAAGGCGAAGAACAATTGACAATAGCTGTACAGCATCACCGCAAATGATATGGAGAAGAAGGAGGGATATATAGAGAATAATGGGCAGAGATACGTGGCATTCGAGTGTGGTAGAGCATCGGAGCAACCCTCTCTCTCATTTCCCCACGCTCTCTCTCTTCGATCAGATACAGGCCTGGGCAAACGTTTTCCCTCTTTCATTTCCCTTATGATCTCTCTCTTTCTCTCTTCGATCGGGTGTGCAAATCGAGGACATTCATTTTTGCTTGCACAGACTCTGAGGAAAATTGAAAACGATGCAGCACGAAAACAATGCGTTGTTCATAAAAACAAGATAGCACATTATTTATCATTTCAATAGGGCAATTTACCCTGTTCACCAGTGCAATTAGCAATTAGTGCAGTAATTGAAAATACGAAAGGAAGAAATTTGAAGCGGTGAAGCAGAAGAAATTATTTTCCACATCAACACAGCTATCGCGAATCAATCAATACCAACAAAGAGCGTGTAGTGATGGAGAGGCCAATAGATAAGGGGCATGGAGTGTGATGGTCTCTTTCTTCCTCCCCCTCCATACGTGAAAAAGTCATGTATGGTAAATTTTCAAATTCGGCATACGTTAATGCCTTTTTTGAAGGTGCGACCGATCGGAGGGGATTTCTCAAGAATTTTTTTCCCGTCGCTGCGCGACGGGCCATGCATCGTCTATCAGTTAAATTGTGTTTGTTGCACAGTAATTTAATAAATAAATAAAATTATAAAAATAATAGTTGTGTGATTTGTGCGTTGTAAGCTATTACTTCTATAGCATATTCATGTGAACGTGTAAAATAAACAATTTATCCTGTAACTACTGTCTATTGATTTGATTGACCGCTTATCCGTATTTTTTTTCCTTTGATCTTCATTGAAAGCTGCTGTTTTTGCTGTGTGGTTCGTCCTCTGTTGAAGGCTCCATAAAAATTTAATTAATATGAATCATGTATTTCATAAATTGAAAAGAAAAAATTTTTGTATTCTTATCGTACCTCCGTTTGCATTAGGGAACGTGGCCTGCATCTGTTGTTGATCGCTCGATTGCGCTCGGTTCCAGGCACCTTAAAAATTTAATCAATATGAATCATGTGTTTCATAAATTGAAGAGAAAATGGAATTTTGTATTCTTATAGTACATGAAAAATACATGAAAAGGTCATGTATGGTAAATTTTCAAATTCGGCATACGTTAATGCCTTTTTTGAAGGTGCGACCGATCGGAGGGGAATTTTTTTCCCGTCGCTGCGCCACGCATCATCTAGCGGTTAAATTGTGTTTTTTGCACATGTAGTAATTTAATAAATAAATAAAATTATTTTTTTAAAAAGCTATTGCTTCTATAGCATATTCATGTGAACGTGTAAAATAAACAATTTATCTTTTTACTGTCTATTGATTGATTGATTGATTGACTGGTCATCCCAATTTTTTCTTCCCTTTTTGTCCGATGATCTTCATCGACAGTTGTTTCTGCTGTGTCTGTCGTCCTCTGTCGTGAGCACGGTTCGTCCTCTGTTCCAGGATCCTTAAAAATTCAATTAATAGGAATCATATATTTCATAAGTTGAAAAGAAAATGGAATACTGAATTCTTATCGTACCTGCATTCGTATTCGGGTGGATTGGTTTTTGCTGTGTGGAGTTCGACAGCTGTACTCTGTTCCAGGATCCTTAAAAATTCAATTAATAGGAATCATAAATTTAATAAGTTGAAGAGAAAATGGAATACTGAATTCTTATCGTACCTCCATTCGCATTCGGGTAGATTGGCTGCATCTGTAGATCACCCGCTTGTACCCTGTTCCAGGATCCTTAAAAATTTAATTGGTGTTTTTAAATTTTCTCTCACTCCCTTTCCCCAAAACCCAAACGCGGCATATGTTTACGATTTCCATGTATTTTTTACTAGCTTTTTCATGTACGTCCCCCTCCCTCTTTATCTTCTTCTCTAATGTCCCCCTCCCTCTTTATCTTCTTCTCTAATGTGAAATGAACGAAAACATTCACAATCCGCTAGGAAACTTTTTCTATTTTGAAGAAATGATGACCATATGTCTTGACCCATAAAAAAGAGGTATACAAACAATTTTATCACAAAACACAACAACAATCAGGACAAATTCAATGCGTCGAAGTAGCGCCCATTTTTTTTATTTATCAGTTAACATTTTCTGTATTGTAGTCATCTCGATAATCTGGAATTTCGAACATGTGATCGCGAAATTCATACTACTTTATTTTTAAAGAAACCCCGAATTAGCAATCACCACGACGTTTTGTACAGATAATGTAATCTCTATCTAAGCAGCAACTGAAACTCCTTACGTCGAAGCCCTGACATTGTGATGATAAAGTAGAATATTTAAATGCAGCTTCTGCTTCAGGGAAAAGGCTGTCGATCCAGGTATTATACTCTGCAATAGCAGCGAGTTAGCGATCGAAATCCCTGTAACTATTTTTACCTTTCACACACTATCTCACCACCTACCCGAGCGTGGAAAAATTGAAACTCAACACATACTGTGGAAACTTACATTCTTCTAAAAGCATCCATTGTATTTCTTCTTCTTTTAGCATCAGTGTCTTCACAAGAGAAAATGAGCGTCCGAGTGTAGGGCGGACATTCTGAGAAAAGGATTTCATTGGTCGTTTCGTAATGAAGGTGGAATAGTGAAATGGAAGAGCAAGTCGAAAATGTCATAAAAATTATCGGAAATTATCGGTGAAAAGCGATGAGCGATATAAAGATACGGATAGAACTCAGGGTGAATGGGAGGAAGGAAAGGGAAGGAGACAGCTGGGCAAAGCGAGTGCGTAGAGATTGAAATCATCGATTGCGTAGCGTAATTCGGGGGAAAATAAGAGTGTATAGGAGTAAAAATAGTGATTGAATCGATAGAATGAGAGAAGAGGGCGGCGATGAAGAGAGGAAAGAAGGGAGAGGACCGTTATCTTGATGGAATGATGAGTGATAACGGTCGAGATCGAGTGGTGGGAGATGATGAGACAGCAGAAAGCGAGTGTGAGAGGGAATGCCAATGTGTGAAAATGCTTGTCTGATGCGTGAACAGATTCTTAGTCAGCTTCCATATGTTTCATTATGGAATCGCTGGAATTATGAAGAATAAATTACGCTCTTGTTCTTTATCCGCTCAAAAAACAAAAACAACAATAAAAACAATGATGAATAGTGTGGGATCTGCTCATTGAAGACTTATTTGGGAGTCGAAAAGGTGCCAAACAATCCATTGAGGATGGCATCGCAGATTTGAAGCACTATCGAATCTTCTTCATTATTTTGGATGTTAATCCGTTCTCCAGAAACACGTCCAATCTCAGATCTGAACAAGTGATACCTTTATTCAAGATAATTTTATCTCGAAGGCAATCAAAATTCACCTCTCATCACATGAATTTCATTACTTGAAATTGTGAAGCGTCCGAGCGTAGGACGGACAATCTGAGAAGCGATATCAATCATAAAAAAAGAGAATTAAAAATGTTATTGGAGAGAAATGAAGAGTGAATGGGAAGGAAGGGGGAAACTGAGAACACAGAGACAGGGCAGAGAGAAAAGGTTACAACAGGCGGGATGAATATTCCATCTCTTCATTCCTAGTTCTCACATCAGTCAAAGTGACGAGAGAGCACACGGATTGAAGAGACGCTCTCTTCTGTCTCACGGATCTACTAGAGATATCGGTGTAAAGGCGCGGAAATGATAATTCTCAAATGTCCACTGATTGTTCAACCATTTATCTTCTCTTCATGAATAGTAAAACTTTATTCACACTCCAATTGTTGAAACGGCTTTAAGATCAGATTGGGACATAAAATGCTTGGCAGAGCACATGATAAATATAATTCAAATTACAATAGCACAATAAATGCACCATCATCTTCGACAATTTCATTATGTGCTTCGATTCTACTAACTCTTTGCTTGTCATCGTCGTTGGAAACATCAGCATCGATTGCTTACATTGTCATTTCTTTTCCTGGGCTTCGTTCCTTTCCTTTTCCATCGTTTTTCCCTGTCCCTTCGAGTGTTCAATCTGCAAGCTCAACGTGATTTTTGTCAAGGTCTATCACTTCAAAGATGCAAATTATTCTTTCAGAGAGCTCTAATTCTGATTCAAGACCAGCAGATCAGCAGCAGTTTTAAGAAAAAAGCAACTCACGTTTTTGCTTCTTTCCTATCACAATAGAATAGTGACAATGCTCGCGTGTAGAGCGAACGATCTAGAAATCGGAATAATCAAATAAATTTCATTCTCGGCTAGGTAAACGAGAGAGCGAGAGAATGTGACAGAGTCAAACATTTCTTCGGAAATTGGCTATTCCAAAATCAAATATGGTAAATATGGTAAATATGGTAGAAGTTTTGCGGAAAAGTTTTGCGCACTCTCTCGCTCCCCCGGTCGACTAGAGAGAATGTGAAATGAAGAGTATCATTTCTCGAGCTCTAATGAAAAGTGTATACATTGCGGCCCGATAGAGACTACTCTTCTCCTCACTCTCTCTAGTAATGAGAGTGAGCCGTTGATAGCATGGATTGGCAAGATATAATTATGAAGGGAAGGGAGGGATAATTAGCAATCAACTCAAAGTACTCGGGAAGGAATGGAACTAGTAGTATCCAACTAGATAGTAAAAAATCCCTACAAAGCTATCTACCCAATTGTTTCGCACACCGCAATGCTCTCGAAAGGACAATGTTACGAAAGACATTTATTCAACAACAACAGCAAAATACACAGGGATTGTGAATCCATTCATTGTCGTCTTCTATTATCTTGAGTCTCCTTCTATTAATCTACGTGACTAATATGAAGTCCTGTAGTTCAACGAGTCGCTTGATCGGATCTGGCATCAGACCTTCTCGTGGAGCCGTCAAGAATCCACCAGGTTCGCATCGCAGGTGTAAGTTCGATTGCTAACCCACAAGATCTGTTTGAGACTTGGAGCAAACGAGAAGTGTCTCGCCTTCTCCCTCCTTTCAATATGTTTTGGAATTCCATGGACTTGTCCATGCTGTTCGTAATCCTTCCACAATTATATATTATTCAATTCAGTGGCTTCATTTCCTTCTTTTATACGTCGCTGATTGGTCGCCTTGGAATGATCGTGTGTAGGTCGATCGATCTGGAATGGGGACAAATTTACATCGTAAAAGGTAAAAAGGTCAACAAAAAGACGATTGAGAGAGGCGAACATTTTCAAATCAAAAAGCAATTGATGTCCCATGCGTCAACGCTACCTTATAATGGGTCTAAAGAGTAGGCGTGGTGAGAGGTGAGAATAATAGAGCGTGATCTTTGCCTGCTGGAATTATCACATAAAATTGACTGCTGAAAGAGTTGCGTGAGAATCCACTATGTCTGATGAGAACCATTTCGCAATGGCAAAAAACTGTCTGCAAAATTTTCATCCTCCATAATAGCGTTGTTCGAATTGTGTGGACCAATGTCAAATGTAAGCGCACTTGTGAGCTCGTGAGATGCTCCTCACTACCCTTCCCCCTGTATCCCAAAGAAGGGTGTCTCCCGAGGGATGAGCCAAACAATATTTATTCAACAACAAATACAGGAAAACACTTCTGAATCTTCTATAGATAACATCCGTCTCCTCAGATATTTCTGCCCGAGCTCTGATCACGATCATGATCATGAAATAGATATATGAATACAACGATTCGTAAGTGTTATGTAGTGCCTTTCCGTACTCTTAGTGCATAGAGGAAGAGAGTTTATCTACAACCAACCAGTCACGATGACTGTACAACAAGGAAGAGAGAAGAGGGGAGGGAGAGAGGAGAGAGCGAGATGGTAATTATGTAAAGAGAGTATGCTAAGTGAGATGGGGAGACAGGGACGGCGGAATCGCACGTCGGCTGTTATGGTAATTTACTGGGGGAGGAGAGGGAGCTTCCCTCGATACAACAGTAAGTATGGCAGTACTACGAAAATGAGTATGAAAAACTAATTTCGACGTCTAGTTTGCATCCTCATTCCCGTACATCTTTTTTTCTTCGTTGATCTTTGCTGTCCAGAACTGCGATCTACTATGCTCGTTCGTGCCTTGACCAACTCGTTCGTTCTTCGTTTTCGAGAGTTTCCTGAATTCCTTGCTCATTCTTATCGTGAAGAAAGGTTGCGTGGTTGAGCGATCGAGTGTAGATCGATCAAACTGAAAAGAATTAATATAAAAAAATTTAAAAAGGGAGAAAACAGAAAACATGAAAGAAGAATATGAAATTATAAGTGAGGTATGATGTCCCGCGTCTTTATAACCTCTTTCCGAGAGTGGGCGTGGTCAGAGGTGAGAGCGACGAGAGATCGGCTTGGGTATTTTCAAATTAGCGTCGGACGGCTGAAAAAGTGGCGCGAAGATATCAGGTTGGTTCGAAAGTTTCTGCGGATTTTTTCATTCTGATATAATGCTTCCATTTCCTGAGCGTGTCCTTATTACTGCTATTGGAAGTGGGCGTGGTCGGAAGTGAGTGAGAGTGGCTTGGCTAGACGAAAAGAATAAACTAATTTACTGATTTTCTCGCTACTTTAACGGGCGAGAGAGCGGGTTAGATGAAGAGACTACATGTCATTTTTCTAACTCTAATAAGAAGATTGTGATAAAAGAAGATCAGTGCCAGTGCAGCATTTCTGAGCTTGTAGTGGTAAATAGTTGACAGAAAGGATTCAAATTTATTGCAAGAAAACATTTTATCGACATTTTATGATTTAGAGAATGGAAGCGTACCAATTGGCATAAAAAAATATAATAGAGATTCCGATGTTTCAGAGCAGATTCTGTAGGTGATCTTTGATCTCTGAACTCTCATTACTTCTTGGCGATAGTGACCAAGGCGGTGGCCGATAAGCCGAGTAGGGTTACTGTAGACAGACAGCGAAGACGCGCCCGGATCTGAGAAAAGAATAAGCTTGACTTCTACAACCAACCCAAAAACATTCATGTTCTACCTGCTATCTCAAGGACAACCAGTGCTGAAAGCGACATCACATGTTTCTATATGTTGGAAATAGGGCCGGGTCGGTATCGCTATAACGGCGCGAGAGGGTAAGTATTACATATGGCCCATCTCGCGCCGTATTGCCGAACCTACAACTCTTGTACGGAGTATATTTGCAGAGTTAAAGAAAATTGGAGTCAGACTCATCTTTGTTTCGTTCCTCCTTATTCCCTCTTCGTCTCTCTTGCACAACACATCCATTGTAGGAAGGGCTGATGTTTCACTCGGTGCGCCAGCCCCATGACAACCCTATAGCATTGCCCATCAAATCGGGACAGGAAGAGAGGGAGAGGATGAAGTCTCGTCTGAGACCACTTCATTCTCTCTTCTTCCTTCTTTCAAGCAATGGCCCACCTCAAATGGCTCCTGGGAGTTGTACTAATGCAAACGGTAAAATCATAGTTTCGAAATTCCAAGTATCTGATACTGATAACAGGTTAATTCCATTCCATGCTACACTCGAATCAAGTCATCCGTTGCCTATTTCCGTAGACATGGCCCGTTTCTGGCGGAATATCAGTACAAATGTGCTCTAGCTTGTAATTGTGCAAGCGGTGTGGCCCAGGGGTTGGTTACTAATTTCTGGAATGTGGATGTTTGTCGATGTTTCAGCTATGATGATTGTTCAGTCTTTAATAACACAATCTCACATGTGGATTGTCAGGCCTACTCATACGATTTCGATACTCGCCAGTGCGCTCTTCTTGGAGGGGAGCGACCGAATGTGTGTACTGAACCAGTGGTTAGTATGCTTCGATAGAAAATCGAGGATGATTCTTTGTCAGACTGTATACGATATGGGCATGTGTTCGACCACAAGTACGTTTTATGCAGCTATGTTTATAATTATTTAGTTTTGCAGTGAAAAGATTTGAAATTTATATCTGAAATTCACATACTTTTTCACCAAAAAAACTGTTTGCAGACCCGAAATGTGGCTCGACAACCTTTGACGATAAAGTTATTTGCGATACTGATGGATACACTTGCCCCACGGGATATCTGGTGATTGGATTCAAAGCTAAAGCATTTGAAAAGGATTACTTGTTTTCAGCCATACGTGTTTTTCAACTACTCAAAACAATATAGTCGGGCCTCCTCCAATATTTATTATGATGGCAACCATACCTGCGGGCAATGGTCGTTCCAATGCTATAACCTAACTTGGATGGAGAGCTCTAGCTACGGAATAGTTGAATATGGTCGAAGCGTACAGAATATCACATGCCTTCCTGCGCCGCCTCATTCGTAAGATTGTTTTTCTACTCATATGGTGAAGTAATATTGGAAATGGTTACAGATACGCAGCATGTGACGGCAAATCACCTGTACTTATTAATGTTCTAAAGACGAACAACACTTTCCAATGCGTCCCTGGATTCAAATTCACAGGCTCGCTGTATCACGGGCTTTCCGGTAGTACTGAGTTCAAAACGATTCCTGTATGTACCGCTGGCGGATGGGCAGAGAAGGAGGGAGGCCCACTTATTGCTGGAAATCTCACTTCAGTCCAATGCACGGAAAAAGTGTGACTCTTCACCTAACCACTCAGTAAAGAACAGACATACACCATGTATTATTGTATCACATTTTCCATAATCCAATAAAAGAACCTTTGTTTGCGCATCGAATGTCCATTTATTAACTCGAGTAACTGAATTCCACTACAGCTTTCAGTTTTATTGAAAACCGAATTTTGGATTCTGCATCTCACGCAATAACATGGCATTTATTAATATGAAGAAAAATAATAAAATTATTCGCATGAGGCTCAAATAATTTTTTCATTAAAAAAAACAATAAATATGCGAAGGTCTATCCGATTCTGGGCAGTACGTTGAATCTCCTCTTCCTTTTGTTCACAGCCTCGAGTAGTTTCTCGCATTCACGAAGGCTGAAAATAGCAATAATAATTCAGGCATGTTTCAGCTTCAAGAACTATCTGACACTCTTGAAAACTACAGGAAAATTCAGATATGAAAATTCAGATTTCAGCGCTATTTCAAGCACAATCTTGCACAGGATCGACTGATTACTTTTGTCTGAATTTTTCTGAAAAAAAAATAAAAAATAGTCTACCTCAATCGATCGAAGGCGCAGCTTCGCTCCCGCACTGCGTACGATTGTCGCTTCCACAAGAGATAGTGGACCTTGCTCTTAACAGAATATCGAATACACCGATCACATTCGGAACTATAGAGGAGACGGTGGATTGTCACGCCTCGGCTCTTGGTAAATTTTCAGTTGCATTCAAAGCTATCTAGTCAACGCTACAATAGTAACACAACCAGGGCTGTCGGGATGAAGAATCCGTCTCTTCATTTTGCGTGCTCTCCTCTGGTTTCTCCCACCCACTGGGTACCCATTAACTGATCCACTGGGTGACGCGCAAGCAAACCGATGGGTGAGGTTATGGGTACCCAGTGGGTGAGGTTATGGTTTCCCACTGGGTAGCTCAAACTCCGCCCACTTTTAATGGGTACCCAGTGGGTGGGAGAAACCAGAGTCTCCACACTATGACCGATTGGAGAGCACGTGAGAATGAAGACACGGATTCTTCATTCCGACAGTCCTATCACAACGTGTAATGCTATCCGGTCTTTTGTTTCCATCCGCTCTTCACAATCCGCTCTTTTACCTTCATCACTTCCTCATTCACTGCTCCCTTATCCGATGCGAATCCGAGCAATTGCAGTGCGCCATTCGGCTCGACGTGATTGGGCCTCCGTGCTCCAGAGTGAACCTGATTCGAACAATGACAAGTGGAAACCTTAGTGCCTCGCATTCAGGCAAAATATTCACCATTTTAAGATAGATGTAATCTAATCGCCATGCAGAAATTTTCTTTTTGCATCGATAATTCAACAGTAATTATACCGACTAACTATACCGTACCCTTCCATCGACGACCTTCCTCAGTCCCTCCAACAGCAGCAATTCGGTGTACCGTGACACCAGCGCATCCACATCCTCACTACTGTAATCGATTATCGATTTTCTGGATTGCTCACCATAATGACTCGAACGTAGTGGTGTATTTTCAATCGGTTACTATCTGAGATTACAAATAGAGATACTCAGTCTACTTTTATTTCTCACCTGGATAGCGAAAATTATTTTAAATTCTTCGCTTCTTTTTTTCCTCATGAAAGTGAGCATCCACGTGTAGGGGTGAAAAATCTGAGAAACAATTTATTACATTTTTTTAGTGAACTATGGGAAGAAGCGGGGGATACGAAAGGCAAAAAATAGCGCTTGATTTTTGCGGAAAACAAAATGGGAGAAGAAGGAAGGAGCGATTGATAGAATTGCTGTACTAAAGTTGGAGCAAAACGGAAAAGAGAAAGGAAAGAAAGGAAAGGAACGAGCGGCCGAATTGCTCTACTGCAGTTGAACAAATACCAGAGGAGAAAGAGAGGAACGATTATATGCAGCTATACAGATACCATTGTGAAATAAGATGACGGCATCAGAAGAATCTGAAGAATCACATCAAAACCATGAAAATGTTGTCGGAATAGATTGGAATGATGATTTAGTAGTGATTCTGACGCTTACATATGAATTGGAAATCATTTGAAGTCAAAATAAAAAGTTTGAAAATTTTCGAAAAAAAATGTTTGAAAAAATTTCCAAGTTTTTGAAGTTTGGGTGAAAAAATGGTGTTTTTTAAGACATGTATTTTTGGATTCCCTGAACGATTCTGAGTCGAATGAGCTATTATGTTCGAGACCCTTTTTTTAAAAATTTTTCTATTGGTCCGGATTATCCGGAATTTCCGGATTATCCGGACCACTATAGTGCTTCAACTCCCCTCTGGGTAGCCAAATTCTGAACTTTGAGGTAACGTATCTCAGCTGAAAATTGAGCTAGAAGGACGTGGAAGAGCGGAATCAACCAGAAATCGGCTGGAGAATGGACGTAGATTTTCAGATTTGTGATTTTGACGTCGCGCGAGGGACTGCGGCCTTCTGGAGTGCTTAACTACCCTCAGAGTAGTTGAAGCTATTTATCGCCGGAAAAAGTGATTTTTTCTCGGGGAAAATGAGAATTGAATAGAATTGAGAATTGATGACTAATTGAGTGATTACAATTAAAGAATTTAAAAAAAATTTGAAAAATGAAAAATCAGACGAGAAAAGGGAAGGGGAGTGGCGTGTGTTTGGAGGGACGAGAGAGCGTGCACGCTTGTAGAGAGTGTGTGTTGGTGAGAGAGTCCAGACGGCAAAAGATGGTAAACATCGATTTTTGATCACGTGAATGGGCGGGGAATGGGGGGAAGAGGTGAGGGGAGCACGTGCAAGTGCAAATCGGGCTGATTTTGAAGGCTGAAGGCGAGGTTGACGTCGATTGGCAAGGGGAGGGAGGTGGAGGGGGAGGGGGTTGTAAAAGGTGATCCGATCTCTCTATTTGCGTGTTCTCTCGCTGGTTAGAGAAGATGAGAGAGTGTTGAAAAGGAAGAAAGCTGTTTACGTGTAGGAAGATGCTGTTGTTGACGAGGGGAGCGAAGAGGGAGGGAAGAGTTGTTGTTGTTCTCGAAGGAGGGAGGGAGGGAGGGAGGGAAGGGATGGGAAGAGGCTACTCTCTTCCTTTCCGTGCTCTCTCGCTCGTCAGAGAAAGTGAGAGAGCATGGGAAATGGAGAGAGCAGATTGCGAGTGACAGTGAATAACGTTGTTTACGTGCGTTTCGCATGAAATTTGTTGGTAAACAAGATGAAGTAATGCGTGTGGGATAAAATTCGAGTGCTATTTTGATGACCGGGCTTGTCAGAAGAAGAGAGTGGAAGAAATCAGAGGGGGCGGGGGAGGGAAGAGGGGAGGGAGGGAGAATTCTGTAGGCGTGCCGATGTGTGTGAATAATCAATCGCAAACAATTTTTGCATGGTTACTTTATTAGAAAACAACAATGAAAATGATTGAATAAGTGGAAATCCTAACAATACCTAGTAAGATAATTTGATTCAAGTGATTTAAGCATCGACTTTGCATTGGTCCATTGGTCTCGTCGGTCGATATCTTCCTCACCGATTGTGAGCAATTTCTTCTCTGCACCACTCATCAAGGCGTGCCCGTTCAGCCCCCAGAACGCGAATTTGAAGGGAGCAGCAGGCGAGAACTTGGCCTGCAATAATGTTCTATTACAATGGAAACGATAGACTCAAAACGGTAGTGAAAATGATACGCACCATGGGGTAAAATTGCGCTTTCTTGGCGACATTGAATTCGTCTTTAATGACCATGAGGATCACTCCAGAGATGGGACTGTTCATTGTTCCATCCGGAGTGAGCACCAAGCCAGTAACAGCCGCATTTGCTTGATAAGAAACGAGCACGAGAAGTCGTTTCCTCTCTTCTTTCGCTGATTCCATCAGCGTGTTCAGTGTGTATCGGATGTTCGAGAAGGGAGTGCCTGCGCTGACGGTCAAACTCCGATTATCCTGGAAATTGTACGATTAAAAAAGCATGTGTTTTGCATCTCATACCTTATTCTGTCCGAGATCCAAGACCGATCCTTGGTGAAGAGTGAAGGCGAATTTGGCAAGCAGTTCCGTGGGAATGTCCATACGAACGGCTCGCAGATTCTTGAGCTCTTCATCGAGGTTGGCGTCGTAAGCTGCGAGCGCTTTCACGCATTCAGGGAACGTCACGGAGGATGGCATGGCGGGAGCAGTGGGACTGGCACCTCCGGGAGCCATTTGGGAGTTCATGTGGTCGAATGCCGACCGTTCAGGAATCAAATCTTGAGTTGCTCCGATGATCTGCTTGAGATGCTGACCAGCAACGATCCTCTGGGCATCCATGTCCATGTCTCCCGGTTTTCCCTCATCGCACATGGGACAACTGAAGTAATTTTCATTGAAGAATTTAATGCAAAACTCAAGTGCTTTTTCCGAGTGTAAATTAGAAAATAACGTACGTTTTGCCCAATTTAGTCGCTGCAGTCGCACCGCTGGTTCCAGACGAGTAGTCGTAAAGCAGCTGGTCGAACTGCCTGATGTCCTTGGTAGCAACGAAAACCGCCAAAAGGACACGGGTGTCCATCATATCTTCGGGAACTTCTCTTTTCAACCAACGAACTGTCACATTCGTGTGTTTGCGACACTTTGCATGGTTGATGTATCGTCCCTTCACAACTCTGCCCTTGTGAACTCATCGATGGCCTTCGATAACGACGGTTTTCCCATCTGAATTCAAAAGATCAAAAATGCATTTACATAACAATAAATGAAATTTTATGATAATACTAGGATGAATTTGATGTGTACTCACCGGTTTTCGTGGCCATTTCGTATGACTCCACCGTCTCGATCAACTGCTGATGGTACTTCTCTTCCCGCTCTTCTCTGATCTGAGCTTCGTACGCTCGGCTTCCAGCTTCGTCAATTCTTCTACCACTGAAAAATTATAATGTACACGCAATTTACTCAATAAGAGATATTGAAACGGAATTGAAAATGAGCAAAACTTACGAGTAGACTCCGCAAATTGTGCCTTTTGGATAGGCTCCACAAGCCCCGCCCACTTTGGTGTGACATGATTTCGTGAAAAAGTGAGAAAGCAAAGTCGCAAGCTTCATTCTAAACCAAATCGCTCATTCTAAAGTGCGTTGGATAGCTATTGATGACCCGATTGAGCACTGTGCGAGATGTGCACCACAGCACTAAATATGTCAAATTTGGATAAAAACGAAGGGAATAGGTCGTTTTGGAATGTTGCAGTTTGAAAGTTCTGCTCGGACAGCAATTCTCTGACTAATTCGAATATTTTAGGAATTTTAGAGAAAAAAATTAGAATTTTATCATGCTTCAAAAGCTTGCGACTTTTGTTGGAAGATGCGCGGGGAGAGGCGAGCGAGAGGGCGGGAGGAGGGAGAGAGACACACGCAAATTAGGCTCCGCCCCCTTCCCTCTCGTCTCGCCTTTCCCTCCTCTTCCCCAGTGAGTTGCGCGCGTACTTCTCGGGATGTAGCGCCGCTCAGAGACAAGATATCGACAAACGGTAAAAAGGATGATGTTATTGGGTTCATGAGGGATAGTTGGAACATACTTTTGACCCCATTGTGTAAAATACGTTATCTGCGATGTGGCCCCTACTTTTGGAATATCCACAGCGGCAAAGGCGTTGGTATTGTGGATATATACCCAA
Organism: Pristionchus arcanus; assembly: GCA_900490705.1. NCBI lineage: Eukaryota > Metazoa > Nematoda > Chromadorea > Rhabditida > Neodiplogasteridae > Pristionchus > Pristionchus arcanus. The sequence goes on along the minus strand of LS488531.1, from coordinate 149,525 downwards.
GGGAAATCTTCAATCTCAGAAGAGTTCTTTCTCTCAAGGAAATCTAAGTTTCGATCCTGCTTCGAAACAGCACCGAAGGAATAGAATCCTTCATTGAGTCTGTGCATGAGCTTCTTGTCCTTGCTTACGTCTGGTCTCTTGTTCAGTAGCGTACAGATTCTGTCCAGATCGTTTTCATCCACAGCACTGTAATAGTTATTATTTGCAATTGCATGTATTTTGCATTGTTTCTAAACATACTTTGCAGATCCTCGTTCTCCATCGGCATCTTCGGTGTGACTGGGCAGTCCGAAGATTCCCTCGAGTTCGTGGTTGAATGACGATGGAACTGCAAATAGGTAATTATTGATTGTGTTTCCCAGTGTAAAACGCCTACCTGCTACTCTTTCCGGATCATTTTTGGCTAGAACCTCCTTGAGCCAGTTTTCCCTTTCAGCATCACTGTCCAAAGTGGGAGTAGCGCTTACTACGGGCACATCCTCGTTATCAATACCGATCAGCTTTTTGCGAGCTGCTGTGAGAATGTCATCTCTTTCCTCCTTACTCATACCCTTGGCACTCTTGCCAGTCACCGCTTTCACGATGGATTCTGTCCGCTTCTCAGCCTGAAAAAATACCATTATATCCTTGAAATTTTTCTCGTCAAAATTACCTTTCTCTCCAATTTCTCTTGCTCTTTGCGGTCCTTCTTTTCCTTCCTCTCCGCAGGAGTGCCCCTCAAGGACTTGAATGCATTCCTTAGGAAGCCGCCTTTCGACTTTTCAGTCGTTTCCTCTTCCTGAGGGGCAGGTTGTGCTCGAGAAGTGGAAGGAACGTCGTCAGGGAAGTTGAAGACCTCTTCATACGATGGCGGATCGTCCATCGTCCTGCGAGCTCTCTTGGGCCTTGACTTTCCTTCGTCAGAATCCGAGTTTCCTGAAAATATCTCATAATGGCATAACATTTCTAAGAGTGTACTCTGCTTTGGAGAGCGGTCCGGATAATCCGGACCACTGCCCCCCCCCCCTTTGGAGAGTGGTCCGGATAATCCGGACCAATTCCCTCCCCTCTTGCTTTAGAGAGTGGTCCGGATAATCCGGACCAATTCCCTCCCCCCTTGCTTTAGAGAGTGGTCCGGAGCATAACATTTCTAAGAGTGTACTCTGCTTTGGAGAGTGGTCCGGATAATCCGGACCAATTCCCTCCCCCCTTGCTTTAGAGAGCGGTCCGGATAATCCGGACCAATTCCCTCCCCCCTTGCTTTAGAGAGTGGTCCGGATAATCCGGACCACTGCCTCCCCCCTTGCTTTGGAGAGTAGAGCTCAGAACAATACAGCGATTGGGGAAATCTGGCAAAACAAGCTCATTGTTTTGAATTGTTTTGGGCAAATGCAAAAGCGCTAAGATGCCGCAATTGAAGAGCTCCGCATGTAGAAATTGTTAGATTTACAAAACCCGGAGGCAAGAACACTTGGAAAATGACGATAAAATTGGACCAATAAAGCCAAGCTTGCGACTATTGAGTGACGATTTCTGAGCTGTTGTTACTACAAAAAACGAAAGAGCCCGACTCGTTTTTTCCTCCCTTCTTCTCTTTAGTCACAGGCCTCTCGAGGCTCTGATCCGATTAGATTTCCTGTCGAGCGTGTGCGCGATTTAGGCTGCTTTTCTGAGTATCGGTCTCGAAAAGGCGAGAGAGTAGGGAGAATTGAGAGAGACAGAGAAAGGAGAGATGCTCTATTGAGAGGGAGGAGTGTTCAGTCTCCTTGAATCGCAGACGAAAAGAATACAATGGCAATTTGAGTGGAGAGGGAGAATAGGCGCCGAAAACGTACTAGAAATGGACAAAGATGAAGTGGACTTCTACGAAATAATTACAATTATTATAGGAATAGGTATTCCGATAAAGTGTGAATTGCTACTGTATGAAAACTGCAATACATTTACTCAATATTATCATTATTTGTTGATTTATTATAATTTTATTTACATTACTAATTCATACAATATTTTCATGAACATCCTCTCGAATCGATCTGTCTCGGGTTCGATGGTGTGATCTTCCAATGAGATCTTTAGGGCGTCTTGATCGATTGCTAAGGACAGTTCATTAACGATATTCGGCGACACTCCCTCCTTGTTCGACGTATCCATGTCAATGTCTTCTCTGCAACCATCTTTCTGATCATATCATTCAAAAATCATGATTAGGGATGCCAGAATGAAGAATCCGTCTCTTCATTCCTCGTACTCTCTCGTCACTCTGACCGGTGAGAGAGCACGCGGAATGAAGAGACTAATGCTGCGGAAAAAGTCAGGGGAGATTTCCTGCTCGGGTGGAAAAAGTCAAGAGGAGGAAAAGGAGGAATTCAAAATTTTGAATTCGAGCGCTTTTCAGTATCTCGCTTATCCGTAGAGCTAGCGACTCAACAATTTAACTAGGTGTTTTCCGACACCTTAAAACCCTATAAACCAAGTTTCAAGTGGCTAGCATCAGTAGGAACCGAGATATTTTGAAATAACGAAAAATGCGGGAATTCAAATTTCCGATTTCCTCCCCTTGACTTTTTCCACTCGATTTTTTCCTCTTCTCTTTCCTCCCCCTACTTTTTCCACAGCATAACTCTTCACCCTGACAGCCCAAATCCTGTTCCCCCCCCCCTCGATACAGAGGTCTCTTCTTTTCTCACACTATCTCGCCAGTAGCCAGAGAGTGTGAGTAATGAAGAAACCGGCTCATATTTCAAGTAAAATTAGAGCAAATGTTAAAAAAATATTGTTGTGCAACCATTAAAGTTTCCACAGAAAAGATCACTCACGTTTCCGAACCGTGCTATCATGATTTGTTCCCATTTTCAACGATCACCTCAGCGAAAGAGATTCTTCATAGCAGCCATCCTTAAAGGCATACAATTCATTTACTCAAATTTTGCATTTTTTGCTAGCTTCCACATAGTTTTGTGCATACCTTGGATTCCATTCTAATATCGTTCTAATATCGAGAAAATGCTTGACGCATCGAGCTTCCGAGTGTAGATCGGAAAATCTGGAAAAAAAATAATTTCGAAATTATTGGAGCATCGAAAAATCTGTGAGAGTGATGAAATGGTCTGTCTGACACAAAGAGCCCAACTCAAATGAGGAGGGAAAATGGGGGAAGAAAGGATAGAATGACTGTCTTTGCACAGGAGAAGATGGGAATGAGGAGGAAAGGTCAGGGATGAGTCAGTGTGAGAAAGATGGCACCTTGTCTGTGTGAGTGTGGAGTGACGGAGAAAATATATTATCACAGGGATCAGGAGAGAATGTACGAGCCCGGGAACTAGATTTTTCAAAAACGATTCAGATGAACCATATTTTAATGGGAGAACACCCTAGAGAAGAGAAATTGTTGTGCCCGGTAACTTTGTCCCAAAACCGGCTTATAGGGAAAACCCGGTTCTGGAGCCGGCTATGACGTATCTCAGCTCCCAGACTAGCTAGAGAGATGGCTCCGTGCCCAAAAAATGCGGAAAATTATTCTGAACAACTTTCATAAAAAAATTTTTTTTGAATGTGAAAAACACAAAAAAATATTTTTGAAAAACTTTTCCGGACCATTGAAACATGTCTAGTGGTGTCTAGAAGTGCAAACGCAGTGAATTTTATTTCATAATAAGAAAGAGCTAGTCCATATACATAAAGTAAAAATATTTCAACATAAGGTTTAGGGGGGTTCCCGACCATTTTTTTGGCCTCCGAACATGTCGGACTGCAATTTCTCCTCAAACAAACTTTCGGCATTTTTAGTGGTCATACATTCACTTGCTCTAATTCGTTTTAAAAAGCTTCTGTGAGGTTAGCGGAAATATTTATTACCATTGGAGTCGATTCCGCCATCATCATTTTTTCGGACCATGACCCGGGGTTCATGCCTCAGAAGTGTCCCATGACCATGAACCCGGGTTCATGGTCCGAAATGGATATGAAAAGTCGCATTTGAGAAACTTCGATTACTATACGCCGATGTGTTGCCTAGCCCCCAAGAAAATTTTCGCCACTGGGAATACCGTAACGGGGCCCGTTATGAAAAGACCAGGGGGGAGGAGGATTACGGGTCCTGTAATTCTCCCCTAACGTCCCCCCCCTCCCTCTCCCTTCCTTTCCCTCGCTGAGATGGGAAGCACACTCTCTTCATTTCTCACACTCTCTCGTCCGAAGTGCGCTTCCGCTCAACACGGCCTCCTAGGATCCGACTTAGGGCTGGTCCGGAGAGCAGTAAAATTTATGCTGTTAAATGTTGCTAAACACAGTAGCGATACCGTAATCTCTAAGCCTGGACTCTCTTGATCCTACTCTACGGATGACTGGTTTGTATGATCGCCGGGTTTTAAACGCCAGGTTAAATGCAAATACAGGGACATCTGTGTAAGACCGCTCAAAATTTTAAAAAGTTATAACTGTAGTTTATGTGCTAATAGCCGGATATTTTCTCCGGGTTTCGGACGGTTTTTCTCAGCCCTAAGTCGGCTCCTAGGAGGCTTGGAAGGGAGAGGTGGGTATGGGGAGAATTACGGGTCCCGTTTAGAATTACGGGACCCGTAATCCTCCCCTCCCCTCCCCTCTCCATAACGGGTCCAATTTAGAGGCGCGCGTTCTAAACGGGATCCGTTATCCCGCTACCGTTTGGCCAGCCCTAGTATGCAAAGAGGTTGCAGAGAAAACGCAAACTCTCCACTTCCCGCACCCTCTCCACATTCCTAAGTTGCGGTTTCTCCGCACCCTCTTTGCATAAGGTCTCTCTCGCGCGGTTTTGAATGAATGGGAGGGATTGGTAAGTTGTTGTTTTTTCGAACCCTAATGGACCGTAATGATCTCTTATAAAATATGGAATTTAAGTTGTTCATAATTGCCCAGTGTGCAAGAAGGATTGGAAGGGAGGACGGGACAAGACAGAGAAAGGATTCATATACGATTCATTCTGCCAGTTCGATGACTGCATGGATTTCTCTGTGCTAAATCTCCCATGTAGGTGCATCACTTGTCATAAGAATGCCGAGAAATGCACTCGCTGTTTAAAGGATATTCAAACTTCCCTTCCTTTTTACTATTAGCACATGCTATATTTAACTATTTCCGAGTGTTACCGTTCTTTAAATATTCCGTGCCATAACATATCATGTCAAATATTCCTTTCTGTGAATAAATAAATAAATGCTCTTATAAGAATAATGGCAAACATATTTGTAGCTGTGTGCGAGAAAGTCGAGCAGATACGCCTGGAACAGCTTGATAAAAGATGATGTCCTGGTAGCTCGTATCAAGTCGGCATATTTTTTATTAGATTCTATGTATTTACTTTTTTTTACTTTTCGCGAATTCGCGTTTACCCGTCCTAATTTTTGTTTCACATTTTTTGTTGACCCCGATAAGCGGATGAATACAAAAACTGGCTGGTGAAATATTATTTTAAATGGGTGAAAAATAAGAGCCGTTGCCCCTATGTTTACTTAAAATACGGCTCTGATGACGATGATGACAAAAGAGTACGGTAGAGCCGTATTTTACTTAAGAATAGAGGCAACGGCTCACAAATATCTGGCTAACTGAGTTCTCGATGTGAGGTGGTGGGGTATGGGTAGTTCCGATAACGATTCCGTTCTGGCATAATGAATGTATTTTCTTTTTTTCATGGAACGAGAATATCATGGTTCGACTCGCAATGGTGAATTACATGCCCCTTTAAAATTTTCATAATATTTCATCGACGTAAAACTGGGAAATAGTAAAAAGGTGCGCTGCAGCATGGTTGCTGCACGGCTGCACCGGTCGAGTTGGAGCAAAATGAAGTTGATAGTAATGATCAGCACCCTCGATAACCTCTTTTCCGAAGTTTTCGCCATATCATAAAATTTTGCTGTGCCAGTACTATCTCGATTCTTACACAACAGCCCTCATATATCTCTGGATTTTTCGGCAATTAAAAGAGCCGAAAAGAGGGAAAATTTATGAAGTTAGCACTGTGTAAATGTGAGAGTAGGCCTTTTGGTAAATTGCATAGGAGAGGACAGGGAGGAGGAAAAATTAATAATATATTTTTATCGAACATCATCAATTTCTACAATATTTTCATGATCGGTGACAGAAATGTTCCTCCAAGTCATCATTGGTATCTTTCTGTCTCGAGATTGAAGCTATGTTCATCAGTGAGGTCTTCCGGGCGACTTGATCGATTGCTAAGGACAGTTCATTAACGATATTCAGCGACACTCCCTCCTTGTTCGACGTATCCATGTCAATGTCTTCTCTGCAACCTTATTTCTGATCATATCATTCAAATTTCCTGATTAGGGGATGTCAGAGTGAAGAATCCGTCTATTTATTCGTCCTACTCTCTCACTGGTCAGAGCGACTAGAGAGTGCAATTAATGAAGAGGCGGATTCTTCACTCTGACGCCAAATCCTGATCCCCCTCGATACAAGCTCTGTCATTTGTGTTTACAATTGCTAGAAATATCGGTAGCGGTCTCTTCATTTCTGTCTCGCCAGCTGGAGGCGCAAAAGACTTGCTTTGAAGAAAAATGAAGAGACCGCGGCTCATACTTTAAACTCTATTTGTGTGTATGTTTCACATTGGGCAGTTATATCAAGCATTCAATGAGTCACTCACGCATGCGAACTTGACAGTAGTGATCTTGTTCTCATTCCAATTTCTATCGAATACGCAGAAAAGAAGGATTTCTTCTCTTCATAACAGCCTTCCTAATAAGGAATATAAACTATTTACTCAAATTTTGGTCTCTTCCACAGCTCATAGAACTTGAATTTAGTGGGTACTAGGGTTGCAAGTTCGAGACCAATACTCCCGCACCATTGCGAGAGTCTCGCAAGGGTGCGGGACTCCCGCAGTCCCTTCCCATAGGAGACGGTGAGAGAGTGTGGGGAAAGGAGAGAGCACATTCCTCTGCTCCGTCTGCACTCTCTCTCTCAACCCCATGATCTCTCGTCGGGGAGGCAAGGGAAGAGGTCAGTGCGAGAGTCTCGCAAGTGCGGGACTCCCGATCTCGGTCTCGAACCGCCAACCCTAGTGGGTACCTTTGGTTCCATTCCTCTATGTTTCCATCCTCACTATGAAAATGCTTGACTTCGCGTCGAGCTTCCGAGAGTAGATCGGAAAATCTGGAAAATTTCAAAATTATTGGAGAAAAAAAACAAAAAATGTGAGAGGTGCAAAACACGGGTGAATCGGGCAGTGTGGTGAAAGAGTGAGACAAAGAGGCGAATACCCATTCCACCTCTAACGAGGAGGAAGAAAGGGGGAAGGAAGGAACAGAATGAGTGTCTTTGCAACGGAAGAGATGGGAGGAAGAAAGGTCAGGGATGAGTCAGTGTGAGAAGAAGGGCCCCTTGTCTATGTGAGAGTAGAGCAAAGAAAGAAAGGACATAGTCGTGTATATATCAAATTGTAATCGTGTATATATCAAATTGTAATCGTGTATATATCAAATTGTAATCGTGTATATATCAAATTGTAATCGTGTATATATCAAATTGTAAGCTATTGCTTCTATAGCATATTCATGTGAACGTGTAAAATAAGCAATAAGCAATTTATCTTTTTACGGTCCATCCGAACTTCTTTTTTCCCTTTTTCCCACACAGCTTCATGGATAATTTCTTCTGCATGCTCTCTCTGTTGACCACCGACCGTCCTTGGTTCCATGGGGCTTAAAAATTCAATTAATAGGAATCATATATTTCATAAGTTGAAGAGAAAATGGAATACTGAATTCGTATCGTACCTCCATTCGTATTCGGGTGGATTGGTTTTTGCTGTGTGGAGTTCGACGGCTGTACTCTGTTCCAGGATCCTTAAAACTAAAATTAAAAGGAATCATATATTTCATAAGTTGAAGAGAAAATGGAATACTGAATTCTTATCGTACCTCCATTCGTATTCGGGTGGATTGGTTTTTGCTTTGTGGAGTTCGACGGCTGTACTCTGTTCCAGGATCCTTAAAAATTCTATTAATAGGAATCATATATTTCATAAGCAGAAGAGAAAATGGAATACTGAATTCTTAACGTACCAGGATTCGAGAGTGTGCGTTGTTGCTGCATCGGTGTATTGTCGATGGATTGAAATACTATTGTCACGAGTGAAGAAGTGAACCTGGCAAGATTCTTTTATGTGTAGCCGCCAATCATATCTCTAAAGTTTGGCGAGTTAACTATTCCATCTAACATTCGCCTCTTTGTCAAAAAAATTGTAAGAATAATGATGTTTCGAATAAGTTCCCTCGATTGCGTCATCACTATCTACTAATATCGATATTTCGAATATTTCATACTGAAAGAAAAACTGTACCTTTCAAATGAATTCTTTTCTTCTCGATCGTCTCAAAACTGAGCGAATGTCCGCGTGTAGAGCAGACAATCTGTGAAAGAGCTCGATGAAAATTATTATTTTGTCTAGACATGTAAAATAAAAATTTTGATAAGATAGGAGTATACAATGAAATAGATATTTTTTTAATCGAAGCGTCACTCTCCACATTTTGAATGCTCTCTCGTCTGTCTGACTTGCGAGAGAGTATGCAAAATGAGGAGAGGCACATGCTGAATTTTCATCACTAGTGAACATGTGTACCAGGGGGGGGGGCGAAAAGAAAAAAAGGAACGAGCGATCGAATACTTGTACAAAAGTCAGAGCACAGCGAAGAAGGATTGATAACATTTGCGCAGATACCATTATAAATGTTATGGAGAGGAAGGAGGGGAGTGATAAGGACTACTAATCGAGAAGAATAGTGCATACGTGGCGAGTGAGGCCAAGAGCAGGACGTGGAGAATGATACGATAGTAATGATGGCAAATCAACAAGAGTTTCTCTCATTTCTCCGTGCTCTCTCGATGGTCAGACGAGTGAGAGAGCATGTAAATCGAGGAGAGGCACATCAATTCTACTTAGAGCTCGAGAAATGATACCGCCGTCTCTTCATTTCACACCCTCTCTCGCTTCTCTGACCGGTGAGACAATGTGAGGAATGAAGAGACGTCGGCTCATTTCTCGAGCTCTAATTCTACTCAACGCAAGCAGAGGCTTGCAGTAAAAGAGCGAACTCGGAGTACATAATCAATGACAAGCTTGGTGTTTGGTCACGAAATTTCACATCAAGCATAAACATATTTATCTGGACGATACTATCACTTTAAAACGAGCAATGAGAGGGAGAGAGGCATTTCGAGCTGACCCACTCCACGGAAGAATAACGATTCCGCTTTCTGAAATTTCGGAATAGGATCGTTAGATTTGGTAGAACTTCATCTCCCATGCTCAATCGCGTCTTTGTCAATCAAAGATCAAAATATCACCGAAACCCACCTCACCATAAAGACTATGCTGTTCATTTAATTTCTCCATCGACCTCTCCACCTCCTCTAAGAAGAACGAGCCCCCCGTCTGCAATTTAGATAGCAATTTAATATTTTTAGTTACAAATGTATGTTCGCCACTGATTCTCTTCGCATGTTCGATCACGGTAGCCCTACGTCTTTCATCTCACGGCGTTTTGGCGCCAAAATTGATTTGAATCATTCCCTTCAAGTTTTGCTACTTGGAAGTTACTTGGAATTTTGCTAGGCATTGAAAAAATTACGGTATTTCTTTTTTTTCTCTCGCTGTTCTCTTTTTCTCGCCCACCCCCTATTTATAGCCCTATTTATACCCCCTATTCACCTATTTTTTATAAAACGCTGTATCGTCTCCGCAACTCACCATTAATACTCTAAGTTCTATCACTCCATCACTCCATCTTCTTTTTTTTTCTATCACTCCATCGAACTCTCCATGGCCTCTGAAAAATTCTGCCTGCGGTCTGCAATTGGAAATTAGAGCTTTAAATTGGAGCGATTTCTTGAAGTTCTAGCTCTAGTAGTAATTTATCATGGAACTAGTCACGAAAAAAATCAACTGACCATTAGGACACTGTTCAATCATTCAGATGCATATCCTGTCGGAAATTGACGCTTATCCGAACATTTCTCATACTGAAATGAAAGTGGTTTTCTCAAAACGGAGAACTATCGGTACCTTTCGAATGCAATCATTACATTACCAACTCCTCATTTAAAAATGGGCAAGCGTCCGCGTGTAGGGCGGGTAATCTGTGAAAAAATCGGTAATCATTTACCAGTGAAATCATGAGATAGCGGTCATAGCGAGAGAAAAAGACGTGTACTAAAACGATTGCCGAACTGAATGCATGGTTTATTGGAGATAGGAGAGAGGAAAGAGCGAGCGAATCAGTATAGGCGGAGAAGAGCGGGAAAGGGATGACGATAGTTGTACAGTTACCATCCTGAAAGGGAAGGGAGAGAGGAAAGGAAGGGGATGATACGGGCGATTGAAAGAGTGATGATATGAGCGATTAAATTGAACATAATTGCGAGGCAAGAGTGGCAGAGAGCAGAATCGCGGTATCTGACCGTTGTATCGGGCTGTACCATAAGTCTTGTCCGATTTCAACTGTTGAATAGTTGATCTGTATTTAATTCCTAATTGGGTCGATCATCTTCTAGTTTTTTGTCATCGATAGGGACGTGAATATTCTTATTAGCGCACATCTCTAGATATCAATCCATCAAGTAACACCCGTACGATGATAACTTAAAGTCACCGAATGCTGACTTTGAGCTTCTTATTTAAAAGGGAATAATTCCATGGAGAATCGCGACAAAGCCATACTATTGGCATAGTTGCACAGTACGACCAGTGGGCAATTCAATATGAAAGTTGAAGTAAATATGGCACGAACGGCCTGCTCAAGACAAGTGTCAAAATTGAAATGGAAAAAATTCGTTATGTCAAATAAACTATTCGATGATCGTTTGCTCGTGTCGATATGACTATAAATGCTATCTACGCTTCAATGTTAAGTACATTGTCTACTCAAAATATATTTGCATGCGGAGGGTATCAGGATTATCTATTGAAGAACTGCATTTATCAGACTCAGTTGCTCATTTTCACAGGTCGAAATCGACATATTTTTGAAGTTCCTGGTTCCATCCCTGCTTATATTTCTGATGTCTTGGAGTGAAATGAATGAGCAACCCTTTACTACCCTCCCCTTAATTAGGTATAATTATATTCTTGCTAACGGTCATAGGAGAAGTCGAAACTGAAAGCGCTTCCTAAAGCATTTTTTCGCATAACTCACTCAAGAAGTAATTTTCAATCAAAAGCGTATTATTATCACCCTATGCGAAACTGCCTGCACAATTTATATTGGAAGTGTAGTGCCTAGGTGTGCGATTAATTCAAGCTGGTGCGACTGTCAATCACTCGAGTCCCGAGATCAATCTGATTCGCTGAATGAGGAGGATTTTTCATGGAGGGACCCGTTATTAGACAAAATAACTATGGCCATTTCAAATCAATTCCCATTTTAATCTCGCTCAATGAAAGAACCATCATCGCACTAACAAATCTTCATTAGGCGACATCGGGAAAAATTCTCTGGCAGATTGGCATGCATTGGAAAAAAATGAAAATAATCTCTAATTTTTCGTATTTCGATAATTATTTATTTTTCGTTTATCGAGCGAGCATTATTTTATTCAAGTATATTTAAATATAGGTCTAGTGTGTTACTAATATATGCCACCGAGGTAGGTCAAGTGGATTTGAGACTAGCGAGTTCGAAGGATTCAAACTTCATACAAAGAATCGGACAGGACTTATGGTACAGCCTAATATGATCATTTGTACACATAAAGTATGGATATTGCGGTAAAACAACGGTAAATGCAGGCCAAATGTTTCATCGACATTATTTATCTGCACAATGAACACGTAATACAACAATGGATACGGTCGATGAAGGTGGACGAACGAAAAGGATATGAATAATTTGGGATGAATGTGATACGAAATTGATACGAATACGAAATTGAAGTAATTGAACAGATTCATGATTCAAAGACGAAATAATAACTCGAACAAAACACACTTTGAGCTCCAGGGATGTTGAGTTTCTACTCATATGTATGAGCTCATATTTTATGTATCCTCTGTAATTTTAAATTAGATAAACAAAAATGCAATCTAATTTCTCACCTATGATAGCGGAAAAATTCGTGTTATGATCCCCCTATTACATATTTCATAAATCTTCATTTTAAAGTGAATGATCGTCCGCGTGTAGAGCGGAAAGTCTTTGAAAATATCGAAGAAATGAGAAAAGTAAACGTCAATATATCGGAACATTACGGGCATGCATGCGAAGAAAGAAAACGAAAATTTCGCGTACTAAACCAGCAAAGATGCAAAGAAAGATTGATTCGCTGTAGTCAGATAAGTGCGGGAAAGACGAAACATTGCACAACTGTACACATACCATCATGTTTTGAATTTGTAAAATGTGGAAAAAACGGTGTCATGCAACCGAAGAAAGATAGGGAGATTTGAAAGCGTGAAAAATGTTTGTGGAAAAAAGAAAGGCGACGAACGATTGACAATAGCTGTACAGCATCACCGCAAATGATATGGAAAGGAAAATGGGTATTAAATAGGGCGATTAAATCGAGAAGAGAAGAGTGATACGTGGAATTCGAGTGTGGCAGAGCATCGGAGCAACCCTCTCTCGTTTCCCCATGCTCTCTCTTCGATCGGGTGTGCAAATCGAGAAGAATCTATCTTTGCTTGCACAGACTCTGTGAAAAATTGAGAATGAATGGTGGAGCACGAAATCAATGCGTTGTTCGTAAAAAAAATCTTTATCCTCAAATATTTACAATTTTATTAATATCGGAAGGAGAGGGAGGGGCTTTTCGAATTCTCCGCGCCCTCGGAAGAAGAAAGTTCCCGCGCTCTGCAATTAAGATTTTAATTCTCATGAAATGAGTATCTATTTTGCGCCGTCCCTTTCCATAGAGAATTGAGCTCAAAGTATGAAAAAACCATCTCTTAATAACACGCTCAAGTAGTAAGAGACAGCACACCACATTTCGAGCTCTATTAGAAACTAATTAGAAGCTCACCATGAGAACGCTGTTAACAGGCATAGCACTCCATCGAGCTCGCCAGCACTTCGATAAAGAGAAAATGAAGCCGTCTGTAATTAGCAATTGATGCGATTTCATTATGGATAGGAGATTCCAGGGTTATGGCCGTCTCTCCATTCTACATACTCTCAATTCGGTCAGAGTAAAGGGAGAGCTCACGGAAGAGCTCTAATAAAGAGCATAGCTCACCATCATGACTCAGAGACAAAACGTGACTTTATGATCATAAACTCCTCAGTGGTCTGAACGTAGCCACTATCTTCGATTATAATTGAGGAATTCATTTTACTTTTCTTTATTATCTGTATTGTGAATACTATTTTTAAATCTTCTCTTCTTTTTTCTTCATCATTTTTCTTCGCGTCCGCGTGTAGGTCGGACAATCTGCGATTGGAATTATTAAATATAAACTATGGAAAATATCGTTGTATACGAGAGACTGAAAATGAAAGAGGAAGAGGAAATGATTTGACAGGAACATACGGAAGGGGAGAAGAAGTGAACGATTGAATTGCTGTACAAAAGCAAAGCGGAAAAGGGGATGGCAAAAAGCAACGAGCGACAGAAAGAAAGGGGCGAGCGAACGAATTGCTGTACTAAAGTTGGAGGCGGAAAGCTCTGCCCTGGGGGGAGGAGGATAATTCCGGCCATCACGTTGCGGTCGGAGGGCTAAAGTCTAAAGTCGGATAGGAGTGGGCAAGTGGTGACAATGGTCAAATACCATAGTGAACGGGAGGGAAGAGAGAATGGTGTACAGATCATCGTGAATGAAAGGCGGAGAGATGGGGAGGAGGATAGAGGCGATTAAATCGAGACGATTTATTCATGGTAGTTGGATGTTCAGAAAGATTATATGAGGATGAAGGGCCGATGGGGATATAATCTGGTGGTGGTCATTTCCACATGGAGTACATACATGAACCACGCGTTAACTTTTCAAAAACCCGTAATTGGTTTGATCTTTGATCTTCATCCCCCATCTCCTTGTTACTGCACCAACCGATTCAACATAATTCCTTTTTATGACCCTCACTTAATTTCTTGTGTTCGAAAATGATGATAAGCAAGTTTCAACAAAAATCATCTTTATCTTGACAATATTTATATAATAATTTTGCAGCATTGAGAGGGATAGGAGAGGAAAGGGTCATATTGAATTCTCCATGACTCCTGCGAAAGCTCCTACTCTCTGTAATTTCAAATTGAACATTTGTTTACAATTATTTAAAAATATCAGAATCAGCCACAAGCGTTTACCATTAACACTCGATACTTCAACCCATCGATATTTTTTCATCTCATACTCATAATTTCGATGATTTTATACTGAAAGCATAGGTTAGTTTGACAGAGAACAGATAGCGGTACCATTTACTTCGTTCATTTTCCTCGATCGAAATCAGTTAGCATCCACGTGTAGTGCGGAAAATGTGTGAAACTATTCTTCAAAATGAAAAGTTAGTGACTTGCAAAAAACCGAAAACAAGGAATATGATATGCATGAATTGGTGAAGAATGAAGATTCGTATGAAGAAAATATGAAGAAGCTAGCGAGTGAATAACAGTACTAAAGTCAGAGCAAAGCGAGAAAGGAAAGAGAATATCGTGAATGATGGAGGAGAAAGGGAAGGAGAAAGATGATGTGGGCGATTCAATCGAGAAGAATAGAGCAATGTGGCTTTTGAATTGCCCGTCTCTCTTATTTGGCTTTCGACACTCAGAAAGCGAAACATCAGAGGAATGTAAAAATAACGCGATCCATGAAAAAATACATCTTACAAAATTTATCCGGACAATAACAATTACAACAATGGATGATTCAGAGTCTGCTTTATTTCTGGAGAAGGCGGGCATGATTGCGATTCTTTTCATTTACCCTGCAAAATTCAGGTGTACTCGAGACAAGCTCGATATTAGGTTCAATTATTGTTTCCAGTGAAATTTGTTTTTTTTGGAATTATATTTGATGAATTATATTTGATTCGAAACGTTTTAGCACTGATCAATCAGGAAAGGCTTTCGTAGCACCACATTTCTATTAAAAATAACAATAACTCACTCAAACTAGCCCTGTCATCCCGTATCTTTAAATAATTATTATCTCTCTTGGCAGATTTGGGGATTGAATAATAGGATCTATGCTGCACGGAATCCCTGAGTAAACATTATTGAATTGTAATTTTTTTTCTCGGTAAACTAACTTGCACTCTCCACCAAATGGTACAAATGAAAGCGACCGATGAGATAGATTAATGTCTCGTCTTCAGGTGCTATATACGCGTCCTCTGAAGAATTAAAGTTCTGCCTGCAATTCGAAATTGGTGCAATGTAATATATTAATGTATTTCCTTGACGTTAACAATTCTTTTTTACCGTTTCCAACTTTCCTGACAGACGATTACAATAATGATTCTTTGGCTATACGGTATGAGACAAAAGTGTCACAAAATTCATCTGACCTCGGTTGAGTTTTATATTTTTCTTTAATTTTCCCTTTAAAAGCAGGCAAGCGTCCGCATGTAGAGCGGGCAATCTGAAAAAAAATGGTTCGATTAAATATGCAATAAACCAATTACGGTAAAGGTTACTGAATAACCAGCGCAGCATCAAAAATTCTAGGACTTGGGGTGAAGGAGTAGTTATGATAGGGGGGGGGGGGAATTGGATAACAAATATATAAAAGCTCTTCAAGCGACTGGCAACAGTACATTGTTACGGAAGGGATCGAATTGCGGACGAAGGGGAAAAGCGAGCGATCTGGTCAAATGCGAATATTAAAAACGCTGAGAAAACGAATTGAGAACAGAATAATTCGATAGGACCATGTCCAGAATATGTCAAAAAAAAGTAGGAAGGCGATTTGGCGGGAAAGGGCGGGAAAATAGCCGCAAGCGACAAAGAAGTGAGCGGTCAAATCAATGGAGAGAGCGGCTGAGTAGTGCGTTGTAAACTCTGGCTGAGACGCAGTTAAGAAGGGAATCGTCTTTCTCTCTAAATTAGCCACGCTCTCTCGTCGGATTGAGCTGCAAGCGAGTCCTATGACTTATTTTCGTCGTAATTATTAACCACCTGTAACTATTAACCAATTACTAATTAACATTAGTTCTCTTATTCACATACAATGGCATCAAGTACTCTTGTGAGCTGTGAAAAGAGCAATCATTTGTCTCGATCAGAAAAGGATCATGGTTCTGGTACACTTTATCAATCTATTATCACAATCAGAGAGTGAAACTGGGCTCGAGGCGGGTTGAGGCAGAGAGTTGTTGAGAGCTCCACAGTTCAATGCATCTTTTCCTCTGGACTGTAATATTTGTTTCTTATTGTTAGGAATTCATTGAACTGAATAATGATCTGACTCTCTCATTTCGCCGTGCTCTCTCGCTTCTATGATCAAGGGAGTATTGCGAAAATAAGAGGATTTTTAAAAGATCTAATTTTACCATTATATCAGCAAAGAGATGGGCCGATTCTTGAAATCCTTTTTCAGAGCTCAATTGACTGTGGCATATAGACTTTTGGCCTGCTCTGAAAGCGTGGAGGCATAAGAAAATTGGGGCCCTCGAATTTCCATTCCTCGAATTTTTTCCATCAGGAAAGAGAGAGTACGAGGAATGAAGTGAGGAATTACGCCATTCTCACCTTTCGCTTATATCACTCCATTCAGGTACGGCATTCCATCATAATAATGCACTCGAAAGGCAGGTCAGTTAGTGCTG
This sequence comes from Pristionchus arcanus, assembly GCA_900490705.1. Taxonomy (NCBI): domain Eukaryota; kingdom Metazoa; phylum Nematoda; class Chromadorea; order Rhabditida; family Neodiplogasteridae; genus Pristionchus; species Pristionchus arcanus. The sequence goes on along the minus strand of LS488531.1, from coordinate 132,780 downwards.
TCTGAGCTCAACCTAGAAATGTATTCCGTAATTATTATTCTGCGCTACTTTCCGACAGAAAGGAATAGACATTGCATTGCAACATACCAGGTCACAGACGGCCATCCTTAGATCGAATTTGACAGCCTTTTCCTTGACACTAACATTTCTCATTCTGATTGTAAACGCGTATTCGACAACGCTTATCTCCCCGTTGGTTCGAATGCACTGAGTGCAAGCGAGAGATCGAGTGTAGATCGATCAATCTGGAAAAGAGTTTGTTAATGAACAAAAAATATGGCGGGAAGCGAAAGAGGCGCAAAAAAGAACGAAAAATCTGTGAAATTGAACTGATGTTCCATGCCTGAGCGCGTCCTTATAACGGCTCTCGTGAGTGGGCGTGGTCAGAGGTGAGAGCTGAAAATACGAGTCCCTAGCGATAAAAAACCGGCACGCCACTCAAAGTGATATTTGACTTCAAATGATCGGTGACCTTTGATTTTGTGATAACTAGATAATTTATAATTATCGATACAAATGTATTGCACTAAATACGATATTACAAATCTTTAGTTGTATCATAAAAGGCTTCAAATAAACAAATTTATTCATCAAACAAGAAATGTGCGAGGGCTATCCGATTCTGGGAAGTACGTTGAATCTCCTCTTCCTTTTGTTCACTGCTTCCAGCAGTTTCTCGCACTCACGAAGACTGAAAATAGGAATAATAATTCAGACATGTTTCAGCTTCAAGAACTATTTGACACTCTTGAAAACTACAGGAAAATTCAGATATGTTTCGGCGGTATTTCAAGCACATCTTTCACAGGATAGATTGATTATTTCGCACGTAATTTTTTAAAGAAAAAGAAAACAAAAATAGTCTACCTCAATCGATCGAAGGCGCTGCTTCGCTCCCGCACTGCGTACGATTGTCGCTTCCACAGGAGATAGTGGACCTTGCTCTGAACGAATGATCAGTAGTGTTCAATTTGGGTCAATATTGCAAGACAATTTGGCTCCCTTTTTATCTTTTCTTTTCATCTGCCAATAACTTGGTTTTCGAAAAATTCTCTGTGTTTGGTCAAGAGAAAACTGCTATCAATGTGGAGGTAAAGGGGGGGGGGGTGCTTAAAGAAAATGGGGTGCCCAAAGCAGATACATATCGATTTTCTTTCTCCTTACCTTCATCACTTCCTCATTCACCGCTCCCTTATCCGATGCGAATCCGAGCAATTGCAGCGCGCCGTTTGGCTCGACGTGGTTGGGCCTCCGTGCTCCAGAGTGGACCTGATTCACACATTTATATCTGGAAAAGTCCTTCGTGAAACCCTGACAATTGTAAGTCATTTCATGCAGAAATTCACTTTTTGCATCGATATTGATACAGTATCGCAAATCTACCGTACCCTTCCATCGACGACCTTCCTCAGTCCCTCCAACAATAGCAGTTCGGTGTACCGTGACACTAGCGCGTCCACATCCTCGCTACTGTAAGCGATTATCGATTTTCTTCGAATCTCGGTTACTGTAGCCAACCATTACTGTATCGCTCCAACTTCCTCATCACACAACTCCCATGTGCTTCACATCAACTTTGTGAACAAACTTATTTAATTTCCCGCTATTATCGATTTTCTCTCGGTTACTGTAGCCAAATATTGATTTTTCTCTACCCACCACTCCCTTATGCTTCACATCAACCACATTGTGAACAAACTTATCAGCAACTCGGGATCAACAATATAATCGGGATAACGTAAGTAATACATCCCAAATAGAAACACACACACTGAACTGAGTGAAAGCGAAGGGCTCACAACAATATCAAAGTTAAAATCGGGAGCTCAAGTGTAGGTGCAAATTGGGACAAATTGATCAAATATAAGCTCACAAAATTCCAAAGGTCGAGGTAAAATCATGATAAAAAATAGCAGAACAATAATCAACCAACAATTTCGGGGATCAAAATCAATAAACTTCACACATAACACTGGGAAGCACTAAAAAACTTAATAAAATTAGAAAATATGGGGAAACAAAGATGTGAAACTACAATTTGTGTCATGGTAAACGTGTGCTGTTCACTCGCAATGTGGGCTCATTAATTTCAGATCCAGAAAAACTCTCAAGAAACTGAGCGCACGTTGCGAGTGAATAGGAATGAGGGAGGCAAATGGGGGAAGGTACTGTAACCACGGGGTAAAGGGGAACTGTAACCAAAACACTGCTGGGGTACTGTAACCGCACGACAACGGGGTACTGTAACAACGAAACAATCCGGGGTTCTGTAACCAAAAGGGATACGGTAGGCAAAGCAATCGGCTCTCATTTACTGTCTCGTCGATCAGAGAAGCGAGAGAGTATGGGCAATTGAGAGAGTCAGACAATCTATAGAAGTCCTCTTAGACTGACGTCATCTTCTCCACCGTCTTCTCCAGTGCGTCGTCATCGTTGAAGGTGGAGGGGAGAGTGGAGGGAGAGAGATGAGAGGGAGAGGAGGAAGAGATGAGGGAGGGAAGGGCGTTCTCCTTGCCGTCTTGACTGCAAATGAATCGATTTAGATAGTGTCTAGCAGAATATGCATTGTTGGTGAAACACCGAATCTCGGTGGCTACTCCAATTATATTTTTATATTCGTCCGGTTGCGACGGCCGATCATACCACCAATAATTTGAAGTACTCACGAGCATGGTGAAACCGCAAACGATCTAGTGATTTGCTCAATTATGGACAACCCTAACCGCTTTCACATTATCAATATCTCAAATGGAAAGAGGGGAAAGGCGTTCTCCTTGCCGTCTTGACTGTAAATTAAGTGTTTATTGTATCGACATTCGATGACAAATTACTCATGTGCGTATCTCACAGTATATACCAAGTTCGTGAAACCTCGATTTACGGTGGCTCATAAAAATGTTATTTTTTACAGTTACGCTCGATCACATAAGCATTTCTTTCGAAAACTAATGTGGCTGGTGAAACCGCAATTGGTGTAGTGATTTTACCAACAATCCCTGTTTGATTGAAACATTTTTTTTATTACTACTTGAGCTCATTGATTCCATTACGTAGGATGCATCTCTAATACTGATACATCATTCATGAAACCCCGAATTTCCTAGATGGCCAACACGAACTAACTTCCAAGGAGTACGTTGCTAATTCTAATTATTTCAATTTCAATTTCAATTGTTTATCCACCAGGTGAAAGGGAAATATAATAGCATTAATCTTCGTTATTTTGTGGTTGAGGTCCGTCGTCGTGTTGGCGATTCGGTTTGGGGGTGTGGGGCGTCGTAGGGATTCACGCCCCACACCCCCAAACCGTTTTTATATTACATTTATTTTATTATAAATTACTAATGTAAATCCAACTCACACTTGCACCTTTCCATCCGTAATCTCGGCCATCGCCGGATCGCGCTGCTCGTTCATGCGCGATTCGTACCTGCAAATATGCATTTTTAAAAATTATTTTTTCAAATGCTTATTTGCCGGATAATAAGAATTGGCTTTCAAAGCTGTGATATTTTTTATAATTTTTTTTCATGCACACAGGTCATCATGTCAACATTGGCGAACCAGAAGTCTGAACAAGACAAATTTGTGAAACCATAGCTCGCCTGGTGGATCAACTTTAGCAATCGAAACGCAACATTATCTCTGATCAGCACCAATAAATAAAAACTAAAGTATTTTTTTTTCTAAATATGTAATCATGACTCACCACTCGACGCAGCTTCTCGTGCGCGCGCGTGCAGAGGAGCGCACGGAGGGAAGAGCGTCTGGAGTGGGAATTGATTGGTTAGAAAGATGGGCCGAGATCGCATTAGAGACCATAATCTTATTTGAATTAGTTTGGGCATTGAAGCAAGTATTACACTGCCTTAAAAAAACAAAACACAAAAACACGGAGGGAAGAGCGTCTGAGAGAGGGAATTGATTAGTTGGAGAAGCGGAACAGCTATAATCAGAGAGCGCGCTAATACCTGATGGTGTATTGCCTGCGAAACACGCATTACACTGCTCAAAAAGAATCTAGAATGTGGGAAGGGCTTCTAGGGAGGATTTTATTATGACGAGGACAAAGAAATCGAATTAGAGACCGTGCTCTCATTTGACCATGTATGCACATTGAAACATCTACTACACTGCCATCAAAAACCCTCGGATTAGATAAAAACCTAATATTGGAACGGAGGGAAGGGCGTCTGAAGTGGAATTGATTAGTTGGAGAAGCGGAAGAGCTCTAATCAGAGAGCTCGCTAATATCTGGTCGTGTATTGACCATGAAACACCTATCGCACTATTAAAAAGGTGATCTGGAGCTAGGATAGCGCATGAGAAGAAGGATGATTAGTTGTAGAACGAGCGGGAGAAATCAAATTATGGCCCATGCTTAGATTCGATCATGCATAGGCTATGAAACAACTAATACGCTACTATAAAACAATCTCAGATAATGCTAAACCCTAATAGCGCGGAGGGAAGGGCGTCTGGAGAGGAAATTGATTAGTTGGAAAAGACTGAGTGAAATCTAATTAGAGCTCATGCTTAGATTCGATCTTGTATTGATCTTGAAGCATATAATACACTGCCAGAAAATTCCTTTTCTAGTCAAATTTAAACAAAATAACATGGAGAATCTAGACGCGCATCTAGAAAATAGATAAATTAGTTGTCGAATGCAATGATGAGAATGAATCATAGTCTCCGCCCGTGTCTGATCATCTACGGATATTGAAACACCTATCGCACTACTCATAAAAAAAGGATTTAGAGTGAGAGTAGGGCATCTGGAGCAGAGAAATAACTGTAGAATATTCGGGCGAGATCGAATTCAAGTCCGTTTCTAGTATGAGGATCTAGTCTGCGTCTGAATGCCATTAAATCCGTTACTCAACTTTGGACATGAACGAACGTTGAAATAGACACCCCGCTGTTCAAAATTACTCTGAAAAAAAATCAAATCGGCTGTCTCGCTTCCAATGAATAATTCATCCCATTTGAAATAATCAATCAATATACTCACTGCTACAGTACACTCCTCTGCCCTCCTTCGTCAGCTTCTCCGCGTATTCTCCCGCTGCCTCGTACGAGGGACGAAGAAGGGCGGCGACGTCGGGAGAGAGCGAGGAGAAGGATGGGTACTGTAATGGGTGAATGCCTTCGTACTGAATTCTGGCATGAAGGAGTACTGTATTTTTGTACATCGAATATATTAGGGTATAGAAGACTCTCGGAAAAAATCAGCTAGAACTGCGAATCCGGAAAGATACATTGTGGATGGAACGCGTATCCACCTTGTGACATTTCCTATAGCGCATTTGCTTTGTATTTTTACAATACGTTTTATTGGCAACAATTTCGAGCATATTATCGAACGTCGATCGAGCATACTATGAGTTCCCATTGAAACCTGAGCTTTCCAACTACTCTCAAAAAGTGAAACATTTGTTTTTGTTTAGAGCTACACAGCAATTCATCTCTAATATTCGAACATAATAATAGAAACTCTCTGAAACCTGAACTTTCCGACTGCTCTCAATATTTGAAACGCATTTCCCATCCAATATCGTAGCCTACCGTATCCTAACTGCTACCGTACCCGCCCGCACTCACTCTTTTCGTGTCGATCAGCTCGTTGTGCAGTCTGGCTACCGTATCCTCGTCCGCTACCGTGCCCTCCTTGCCGGCTATCGTTCCTGATATAGTTGCGGCCAAGTATTAATCGCAACAGTGTCCTCAAGCAAATACATCCTCTTTTCGACCACTATCATTGCCCATCCCCCGTAATTGGAACTACTACCGTACCCTACTGCACAGACACCGTACCCTCTTCGGCAACTACCGTAACCCATCCCCCAAATGCCGTAACCCATCCTCCAGTTACCGTACCCTCAGGGAAGAGCTGGTCGTACAGTCGCGCGTCCCAGCGCTCCGAGCCCACGTTCTCCATCAGCGGACTGAAAGAGAGGAAATTAAATATGAATTTAATTTAGAAATAATAATGAATACATACTCTCTTCGGGAATTATCCCTTTTGTATACAATTGACGCACACCGTCCAAGCCAGGTAATTCTGCGTTTCACATTCCCTATACATCTCCATGCCCCACCAGAACCGCAATACGATAGACATCGACAAAAGGCAACTTCCACAACGTCTCGTTTACGTTACTTGTTTCGTTCCCTGCCGTGTTTACCGTACGTGTGATGATAAATAGGCATGCGCGTGTCCTCAAAATACATTCTCACTTGTCAGACAGACAAGAAAGCATGCAAAATGAGAAAAAAAAAACGTTTGCCGAATTATCCTCAGTAAATCGCACCCGGAAATCTCCAACGATCGCTAGGGAAAATGTTGTTTCATATTCCCGATATATTTTCATGTCCAGTCATAACTATAATATGTATTATTGTCATCGGTGACCAGGGCTGGGCAAATATTTTACGGATTTTCGGATTTTCGCCATTTCGCAATACTCTCTCACTGTCTCTAACCGGCGAGAGAGCATTGTGAAATGAGTGACCGTAAAAATTTTGCCCAGACATGTCGGTGACTCACAATTTCCAAAAACCTCGTTTATCGATAGCATTCGCTACCGTACCCTCTACACCTCTCATGCCCTACTGTAGGGTTGCGAAAACGGACAAAACCGGACAGACGGACAAGAGAAGTGAAGAATGAAAGAAAATTTGTCTGTTTCTGTCCGTGCCCGGACGGACGCAGTATTGTCCGGGATTGTCCGTAATGAATGCAAATGTGTCCGGACACACAAAGGATCGATGAATCTCGAGTTTTCATTGAGGAATTTGCATCAATTAACTCCATCTTTAACTCAGAAATTAACTCAGAAAATGTCGTTTCATATTCCCGCTATATTGTCTTAACAGAACCCCAATTTGATCGTCAACTGGCTCATGTCAGAACAATTCACAATGTTCAAACCCCTTGAAAAGCGTACTCCCCTTTTCTCATCGTTTCCTACCCAATCTACCATACTCGTAGATCTTCAATGAAGATTCTTCATCGATCGATGTCTCGTTAACATCATGTTTCACATTCTCTTTATTCTTCCACGATTCACAAGAACCCCGATTCTATCGGCGCCTAATCTCACAATTTCAAAATCCCGTTGTACTCCTCTTTGCCTACCGTATCAACCGTTTCTATCGTACCCGTAGATCTCCATCGACCTCTCCCTCGGGAAAATACCGTTTCACATTCCCTATCTCCATGCCCCACCAGAACCACAATACTTGTCTTGCTTTTCACAATTTCCAAAACTATATGATCACCGACATTTAGTATTGTATTCAACATACCCGTAGATCTCCATCGATCCCCCCCCCTCGGGAAGACGCTGTTTCACATTCTCTTTATTCTTCCATGATTCACAAGAACCCCAATTGTATCGTTGTATCGTAGTTTCGTCTCAAAATTTCCCAATCCCGTTTCACTGTACTCCTCAAGCCCTACGGTATCTACCGTATGCCTATTTATCCTATCGCATCCATCATACCCCTAGATCTCCATAGATCGCTCCCTCGGGAAGATGCTGTTTCACATTCCCTACATTTGCTGATTTCCCCCAGTACGACAATAGCTCTGACAGTGCTTTGCTCACAACAACTCACAATGTTCAAACTCCCCTTACCCTACTCCACATTTCAAACCATTTCTACAGCTCATCATGGCCCACCGTAACTACCGTATCTATCGCATTCGCCAGTCAAAATACTACCGTATCCACCGTACCCATAGATCTCCATCGCCCTCTCCCTCGGGAATATCCGGGTGAAGTCGCCCCGTCGCGCCAGCTCCGTCTCCGCCTTGCGCACGTATCTGCAATTAATTACTTACATTTTATTTCTGATTTAATGCCTGATTCACATTTGCAAAAAAAAACTCTTCTCGAGAAGCTTCTCGAGAAAAATCGAAAATAGCCAACACGCAGAGTAAGTGTTCACGCTCCGCACAAGACGCATGTGAGAAAAGCAATGCAATATCGATTGTAAGTGTAGCAACAAAAAAATAAACTAAATTAAATTAAACTAACGCCTTGACGCTCTTCTGCTTCCGCTTCACGGGCGTGGAGAGGCGCGCGTCCACTCGCTGCAATGGGGGAAAATAGATACGGTAAAATTAGGTTATTGATATTTTTAGCGAGGGAGAATGAGTAAGGAAGAATGAGGGTAGGGATACGGTAGGTTAACGATATTTAAGCCATCGCTGTGACATACGTTCACCTAATCATCCTATCGTAATGAGTAGGATAGAAGAAAGGTAGACTGCCGTAGGTTACAGTAGTCTGGTGATCGATGTGAGATACGATCACCTAATCATTCTATCGCAATTGGGCGATGTGCACGTTAGTAGGGATGACGGGATACGGTAGGGCTATAGGGTGAGCTATAGGGTGACATGAAAAATCGTCGGGCAAAAAAAAATGTCTACCGACAATTGTGCGCTTCATGCTCTCTAGAAGAAGAGGAGCTTTCGAATACGGATGATTTTTTTCCGTATCGCGTATAACCAAAAACCTATTTCCTTATACTTGCTTCGTAAGGCATTGCCAATGTTGTTCAACCCGAGATCAACCTAAATCAGATACCCTCGTCACTATCTTATTCCTTCCGCCTCCTCCTCCCCTTTCACCCTAACATATTCGCGTTTCACAGTTTAATTATTTCCAAAATCAGTGCGCCAAACTAATTATTGTTTTATTCACGCTACAATAATCAATTAACGCTCACCCTCGTCAATATCCTCCTATTCCTTCCTCCTCCTCCACTATTCGACAGAGAGGGCGTGCCGGACGAGACACCCGATGAGGAGCCGTCCTTCCAGTCTGGAAGGGGGAGATTGATCTTTGATCTTTGATCTTTCACACACGTTCTACTTTTACAAGTCGACCTCGCAAACAGTCGCTTAGCTATACAATTACCTTATGAAGAATTAGAACTGGCATTTTCCACTCTTGGGCGATAATTTGTACAGTCAGGAACTAGCAAGAACTGCGCTTCGAACGATGCACAAATTCCGTTCCGAATTCACCAAGTAATTATATGCACAGGATTTACCGAAATAAATCGAATCAATATTTTACTTCTCACCAGTCGTTATGGCTACCCTAATCCCAATATGTATCAGACCGAGTAGATGAGTGTACTACTAACAGGCCCACTGCTGCACAATTATTGGCGTCGCTTTACGTTATCTCAACGACCGCAATCAAATTCATCAGATTCATGTTTCAATCCAGATACAACATCACTGGCAAAGGTAAGAGTCAATTCTCGAGGCGTTTCTGATTGATATTACCCCCTCATCATCCTGCGCATGCTCACCGCCATTGCCCGTCCTTTCAAGTTTACAATAGCCTTCCACATTCGAGTTAGCAACGGCTAACCAGAAAATGGAATGTGGGAAATCAATTCATCATTCCGTTATGAATTCTGTTTAGCTATCCCTAATAGGAGTGAACAATATATCTTCTCTTTTGCTTTCCTAGCATCGCGCTCTGATGTTTCACTATCTCCTCAAGATTGCTTTCTAACGCGCAATGTTAATAAATACTTCATGGGCAGTGTTTTGAAAAAAAAACAATATTATAATAAAATATTAAAATATTAAAGCTAAAAATCTCCTTCCCCTTCGCGCTAGTTTTCCTATCATTGCTCTAACTTCTATCGCGATTCTCAACTTCCCCAAGGCACAATGAAGGTACTACAAAAATTTCGAAAGAAATAAACAGGTCCTCGTCGCCATCTCTTGCGTTTCACCACTTCCCCAAGACTGCTTCCCATCACACGGCAATGATGTAGTCATTATTCATTAAACTATCCTCACCTCCACTTCCATCTCCTCCCTCCCCCGCTCCTCCACCCTTCGCAAGTCCGTTGATGACATTGATTGTCTTCTTGCTGATCAGTTGCACGCCTGACATAATTAATAACATTAATTTTTACTTCATAATATTCTTCCTCAATTTTCCTCCACGTCAAAGAGTTGCTTCCACAACCACAACAAGCTATATTCTGCATTCTTGCTATCAACTTACTGGATCTAACTCATCCCTCAATTTTCGTTATAAATAACAATAACTTAGACCCACCGGTGAGATTGAACAGATCGCAGATCAGCTTCGTCTTCACGAGTGAGTCGAGAGGCGCGTCGCTGGAAATGGTTAATCACCGTTAATCACAGATTGGAAAACGAAACACGTAAAAGATGGATACTACTCATACGATAATAGAGGAATAACTCTTTTTTTTATTTACTATTTTTCTTAAAAAAACGCTTTTGCACGGTTAAACGAGTAGACAGCGGTTCTAACAATAAGACAATCGGGCGTATCACTGAATCACCTTGCGAAATTTCGTATTTACAAGTGCAGATGTTGGGTCCATCATCTGCGGCTATTCCAGTTCATTACCATATAATGGTGCACCCGGAAACCACATACTGTGACTTTTTTACTTGGTATTCTCTCTAACATCTTTATTCGACCGAATAAGTTTAAAAGAATCGTGCCCCGTCAGCGACGGTGACAGATTGACCTCCAGTATCCCTTTTTTCACCCTGTTTCATTGACAACTCGTATAGATCAAGCTCTATAAAGATACCTACCTGTGAACGTTCTTTTTTGAACCTAATTCAATAACAAGTTATCAGTAAATCGACTAGAGGCCTTAGGAAAAGAGTAAAGTGTGACTCACCACGTCAACGACGGCGACAGATTGACCTCCAGCAGCCACGGCTTCAGCTGTTCGTCCACGAGGACGTCGAAGCCGAACAGCTCGAAGCACACCTGAAGAGGGGAAGGAGTCTCTCCGTCACTATTACACACATCAAACTTTCTGAAATTTCGATCAAGATTAAATGTTTCATTCCGCCTTTAACATGGAGTGGATTTATAGATGATGGTCACAAGTTGAATACATTTTTAAATTATTATCGGACTCCGTATGACTCTCGAGCTACCATTGCCATCTACCGTACTCACTGGCGAATTCCCTGTTACCGTACATCTCCCGAGCTATCGAAACCCGTCTACCGTACTGCCTTGCATCTTCACAGTTACCATACAGCTCCCAAACTCACCGATGGGTGCATCACAGTCGATCGACAGGCAGCCGATACCGTACTTTGCACGGACAGCAGACTCTTCGTCACGAGGTCCTCGATGCGCAGCATTAGCACTGAAATTGGGAGAAATAATAGTCTGACTCTCTAATTTCGCAACGCTCTCTCGTTTTGTCTGATCGCTGATAGAGTGCTGGGATTGTAGAGAGTCCAAAATCGAATGAGGCATGTGTAGAATACAAAATACAACGAACCCTCGAGTTTCACCGATGAGCCTTAAGTGATAACGTATTCACAATTCGTTAGTATCTCAGTTTAACCTTGTAAAAATAAATAATTCCCACCCATAACTAAAATGATTCAAGTAGCTTTCCTGTTTCATCACTGCATCAAAGCTGTAGCTTTGGGCTACAATTCAATGGAAGGTACTTTGCTCTACACCAACCACTTGCCAATTCCGCGCTTCGGTCTTGCTACATGTTCGAGGTAAAATGCGTTCGAGCGATTCCGTCCCATCTCAGAATTGAAAAACGATAGACTCACAATCAACTTCACAAGAAGCACAGATCAACACTACCTTTCTATTCGCTCTAAAAACGCTCCTTATTTCTCTGATCGATTCCTCTCTCCTCAAGATGCTACTAGCCCAATTTCCCTAGACCTCTCCCCTATCACTATTCTCTTTTCCGTTTCGCGATTTATACGTACTCGGTGCAATTTGTATCTGTTATTCTTCGTTGCTTTGTTAAACCGTAGATGCTTCCAATAACTAAATGAAACAGGGATCACTAGTCTAGCAATAAATGAAATTCACTAATATCTCTCATCTATCCCCTCCTCCTCCAGATGCCCCTGAGCGCCGAGCGGCCACTTGTACCCTATTTCCCATGACCTAGATCTCTACCCCCATCACTTGACTTTTTCGTGTTTCGCCATTATAACATCACCAATGTAATTCGAGATTTTGCGATTATCTCTTGACTAGTTGGAATAACCATCGCCCATACGTCATATGGTTAGAAATGTTTCCCGAGGGTTCAAACAAAATATACTCACATCTCTCATCAATCCCCTTCTCCTCCAAATGCCTCAACAGTGCTCCGAGTGTCCATTTGTGCCCTATTTTCCTTGCCCTATCCCCAATCACTTGCCTATTTCACGTTTCGGGATCACTACATAATCAAGGCAACTTGTGCATTAGCGATAACTTCCAGCCCCCCGCGAACAAATATACCTCTAATAAAAAGCGAAAAAAAATCATATACTCACATCTCTCATCAATGCCCTTCTCCTCCAGATATCTCAACAGAGCGCCGAGTGTCCATTTGTGACCTACCTCTCCAGAGCTCAACCCCAATCACTTGCCTGTTTCACGTTTCGGGATCACTACATGATCGGGGCAACTTGCGCATTAGCGATAGCTTACAGCCCCCAGCGAGCAAATATACCTCTAATAAAAAGCGAAAAAAATCTAATACTCACATCTCTCATCAATGCCCTTCTCTTCCAAATGCCTCAACAATGCTCCGAGTGTCCATTTGTGCCCGACGTCCTCCTGATCGAGCGTCTCGTTTCTGAAATTGGAATTATTAAACTATTTCGATCCTGTTCAATCCCTATTTCTTTCTTGCAAGTCAGGCTTTGGAACAATGACTAAGAATCAATGATAAATCGTGAACGTTGATCGTGCTTCAATTTTTTTCTGTCTCCTTGTCTAGATTACATCATTCTAAAATTTAGCAATGGTCTATCGCTGGCAACAGTGGCAACAATTCGCCTAGCACACTACAGTTTGCTATCAAGAATCACTTTTTGTTTTCAACTAGCGGTTCCGCGTGCATTATATGTGCAATTAGATCCGATGATTATCTGCACAGTGCGGCGGCAATGCATCTGCCTCACTTATCTGCCTTTTCTAATTCTATCAATTTGCACCTCGCATTTCATTTGCCTAATTGCGACAGTTCTAGAGATCAAAGCTCAACCCTTACCACACAACATTTTTACCGTTCTTGTAGACGGAGTAGTTGGTGAGGTGATATCGAATTATTGTTTTTGAACTCAGCCAGCCGCGACACTATTATTCGTACATTCAAATACGATGGTTATCCACCTAATGTGGCATCAATTCGCCTTCCTCGGAGAACAATTGCAGCAAATTTCCAAAGCCCCTTTCCCTCGCCTCCCTCTACTACCACCAAAACCCGCCTCGTCTAGAGCGCACTCACCTCACAAAGTTCTTGCTGTTCTTGTTGACGGAGTAGTTGGTGAGATGGACGTACTCGTCGTCCTCCTTCGCGTGACGATTGTACTTCTCGGAGGCCAGTCTACGAAAGAAGGAATTAGTTTTATCAATATGATATATTACCTATTCGAGATATTACCCTAAGTTCCGAGCCCAGAGAATGAAGAATGGGAGGTTTTCCAATGTGTGGAGAAATTTGAATTAAAAACTACGAATAATTGTAAAATCAGAAGAAAAAATAATATATTTGATTATTCCACGCAAGGAGGACGTCGATCGCATGTGCGACCACACCTCCCATACCACTCCACTATGAAACAGGAATGCGCCAGGCGCAGAATATCGCGAGTCTCTATCCCCACCCCATGATGCGAAAAAGTGCCGGGCGTAAAATCAATGTAGTGTGCTTTTCCGCGATTTTATGACCATTTCGAATAAGTTTCCTCTCGTATTTTAGCTATTGGGCTGAGTCATAAGTCCTGCTCGTTTTTGTGCACCAACTTTGAATTTCCACTACTCCCTTGTCCTAAAATTTGACGACCTGTCCTCGTATCATTGTTTGGTGGTACACTCTAGCATTACTGCCATAAGTCTGATTCGACTCCAGCCTTCTCATAATTTGAGAAAAAAAATCAAAACCAAAGTGGAATTTTTCACGAAAATCTCAACTTTCTTTGAACCCCTGTTATTTCTCCATAGATTTTTTCTGTAAAATAGCTCATAGTAAAATGAGAAGCCCTTTTCATTGACTACCTTCCTCTGCAACCGAAATGGGACTAGAGTCAGAATCATCCCAGCTACAGGCGATCTAGCATAAGGCTTCAGCATTAAATGCTGTGTATGAGGCCAGCTCTCATCACGTGCAAATCAAGCGGAGATATATGAACTCAAGTGGATTTTTTTCATGCACTATTTTGCTATGCTATCACATGAAAAAAATTCTGGTGCTTCTATTCCTATAGAAATTAAAACTTAGTTTCTAAAATTTTGATTTTCAATGATGAGCTGCAAAAATCGGAAAAGCAAGCGTCTTCGATTTAATTATGTTTCTCTATAGTTATGAATCCTAAAAATATGTTCAATACAGCAATGATTAGGTAAGGGATACTCTTCATTTTGGTGGCATTAGAACAATTCTTCAAGCTGCGCTAGCAACGGAGTTCTAGAAAATAGGCTATTTTCGACGATCAATTTCTGCATGCGTCTTCTGAAAAATCTATCTCTGAAACGGGGTCGTTATATCTCTCCATATAAATAAGTTAGAATCTAGTGGGTAGGTACTGAAAATTTAGATACTCCAATTATTTGAATTCCTTTCGGTTCGAAAATAGAACAATGAAGCATAAAATTGCATGCCATCGGATCTTCATAGTTTGGGTTAGGTGAATTTCCTGGAAAGGGTGAATGATGCTTGCTCGATACAATAGTTAATTTTTGAAGTATTATTATCATACTTTTCAACCGTGTGGCGGAGTTAACCCTATCACTCTTATCCAACGAGAGCCGGACCAAGACGCATGTACCGCTAAAACCGGATACCGGAACTTTGATCGGCCACTGTGGCTAACACAGAGATCGAACCGATTCGGTTCAGTGTGCGTTTGGAAGCGAGACCACGTCCCCATAGAATAGCAATAACAAAAGGAATTCAAAATAGAGTCTAAATATTTCATAGGTGAAAATAGCAAAAGTCAAAAACGAGCAAGACTTATGACTCAACCTGATACTAAATATAAATAATCCACCAACCTCGTCAATCCCTCCGTGTACACATACGCGATCAGCGGGTAGAAGGACGTCACCGCGACGTAGACACGCAGGTCGAATCTGATGAATTAAGTAATTATTATAATTATTAAAGTAAAGAAAATCAACCTTTTTGTAACTCTATTAGGTCGCACATCGAATATTTCGCGGAGCCAGTTCATTCATGTTTCAACAATCTCTCAAATACCTTCGCAAAAGTGGCAATTGATGATGATATCGCATATAATTAATAAGCCTAATATTTTTCACAGATACGGAACACTGGAGTTTCATTAACCATTCAAGGGTAATCCATATTCTTATCTGACGATGGACGACTGCTTCGCTTTTTATCAAACAATACTCATCTCGTAATCATAAATTTAAATCAAATTTAATTACCCAAATAAATGTCCACCATCTTGTGACTTACCATCGCTCACTACGGAGTTTTTCAAACCCCTTCCTAACGATATTTACTATCAGATAAAAAACCAGTAAACCAACTTGTGATCATTGACCGTCAGCGGGGCGGAGATGTAGCGAGAGACGAGCAGAGGGGAGGCGAGAGGGATCTCGTCGGGCTGGAATCGGAAAATATTTTATAGAAGCGAAAATGGAACAGTTAATTGACTCCATTGAGAGCCCGTGGCTTATGATATGGTCGTGAAACCTTGATTAAAATGGCACAGGATCAAATCAAAATGTGTAGTCCAATGTTTGCGTTTCACTAGATCTCCAAAAAGGCGAAGAATCTTTTCTTGCAATTGGTATCCCGCCTTTATGAAAAAAATACTACTCTAATATTACTCGCTAACTCACTACTACGAGTGTGCATGAAATTATCTAATCGCTGAATATCGTAATCCCTACTATATCTGTGTGAAAAATACGACAATCTATACTACAAAAAGTCCTACCTTACCTTCTTTTTTTCCCTTCCCTCGGCTGCCTGCCACAGGTTTGACGATATATCACCTTATCTTCTACCGTAACCCCACCTACCGTACCCTACCGTAACCCTACAGTAATCCACTACCATACCTTCTTGGCCAGGAATATACCCTTCCCTCGGCTGCCCGCCACTGGCTTGACGATGAACGACGCGTCGTGGCCGGATGAGCGGGATCTGCAAAGATGGAAGTAGAGATACTATCTCAATTTCGCGCACTCTCTCGCGGTTAGAGAATGCTGCATATGGCCTACCCGTCTATGGCTGTACGCGAAGCAATTAAAAGTAAACCACTGTACAAATCTGTTATTTTTGTAGAGCTTAGCCAGCGACCATTCTGCCTTGCATCAATGGCTATGAATACACTGCGAAACCTCTAGCCGCAAGGGTAACTTATGCAATTTCTAGGCCACAATATTCTAATCGTCAATCTATCTTTCCCAGCCTCGTCAATCACTGGGTACACGGCCTCCGGGAAGCCGACCTAGAGCTTTCAAAAACGTCCGAAAAACATTAAAATATATGCTGCCAAATGTTTTGCTAAACAGCGTA
Organism: Pristionchus arcanus; assembly: GCA_900490705.1. Taxonomy (NCBI): domain Eukaryota; kingdom Metazoa; phylum Nematoda; class Chromadorea; order Rhabditida; family Neodiplogasteridae; genus Pristionchus; species Pristionchus arcanus. The sequence continues at coordinate 116,211 of LS488531.1, read as the reverse complement.
AGCGTTGTATTACTACTGCACGGATTCCGGAAATCACAGTAATTTTAACTGCTACTTTGCTGTTACGGATGACGGAATTTGCAGATGCAAATGTAACAAAAATGTCAACGTAATTCAGGCAAGTTTTGGCCTCTTGCCAAATGTACTGTAGCTGTTTTGAATTTGCGCTATTTTGCCTGAGAATCTACCTGATTTTTTTCGGACGTTTTCACTGTGTGCTATGTCGGCTCCTGGGGCGAGCGGGTATGTACGATGAAACGCGCTAGATCTGATATTCGATCAACTTTTATTTTATTTTATTTTTTGAGAAATTAATGGCTCTCCCATCGAAGAAGGATTGTTCCGAACGTTACATAGACCCTGTGAAACCCCAAGCTACAATAAATGAAACATCTAATTGTAAACCTCAATTTTTCCAATCCCCAATCTATCTCACTCGGCCTCGCCAACCATAGTGCATGGCAGAATGAGCTAAGATAATTATTGAATTTGACATCGACGTACGCTACCTACAATCAAGCAAAGCGAAGTTTCGGCTTCTTATGTAGATACTGTGAAACCTAGTATCACAAGGCAAAAAAATACTACCACCGGCCTAACCTCCGCCCTTATGTTCGTGGCTAGAGGCTCGTGGCTTTCCTGCCCTCGTTTTAATTATTACTAGACTCCCCCCCCCTCCCTCCCTCGAATTAGCGGGAAGAAAATTCCGTCCTCACCTCCGATCCTCCATCGCTCTCGTCAGTCGGTCCATGTCGCGCGGCGTCACGTAGAACTCGGGAATCTGAAGTCGGGCGATGATTTCAGGAACTACTTTCCACCCAGTTGTTCTGTGTTTCACCACTCCTTTTTCTCGCAATAATTTCCGGAAAACGCAATCCAGTCCCGATTCCTCTGTACTGAAAATATTTAAAAGACAAGCACACTAAACGCGATTTCGGTGACATTCAGTGCATGTCCAGTGGCTACATAAAAAAAACAACAGTCCCTCTCAAGCAATCAAGGCGTATTTATCAATAACAATCCCCCCTCACCAATTCGTATCTCGAAAACTCTGGTGATATTTCATGTAAGTACCAGAATTGAGTGAAATAGGTTAAAAAATGCTGGTAGCGCCTAGTAAACACGATCCAAATTCCCCGCTAGCGTGCACACAACATGCCGGTTAGTCTGTAGCAACAGGCCACTGTTCTCGCGGGTTAGACCCCAGTTGCAGTGCAGACGTGGGGTAGTCGACGACGCGTTACACGTTAGTAACCGACTCAGTACTTTACTATACTTTTTTTTAAAGACTCACAAACGAGAATGGTCCTCCAGCCGTTGCTCCGAACAGTGCCTTGCTTCTTGCAATGTTCTCGTACAGTCGATCCTTCCTCGTGAGTTCGCCCGTCCGAGGGAAGTGATTGACGCGCTGCCTGAAATTTATTCTTTTATTAATTTAAATAATTAAATTAAAATAAATACAAAGATTACCGTTGAGCTATATCATCTTATCCATGCATCTTTGCAAACATCGCGCTTTTAACGGAAGCTAACAAAAAAAAAATTCGAAAATTAGCAAAAATGTGAACCGACTTTTGACAAGCAATCAATGAGGATGACTACAAGCTTCGAAAGCGGACCTTTGCTCTGCCTCTGGGAATAATCTCGCAAGCCGAAAAGCGGCAGGAAGGAAATATACAGAGGACGGGAGTCGAACCAGCGCCATTCCGTTTGCTAGTCTAACTCGCTACCTATTGAGCCATGCACGGCTTTGACCGCGTACCATGATTTGAGACTACGGAGGCAGTGCGAGTTGAGGTGCATGGACGTCCAGAGGATGTTGAAGTTGGGATTGCGCGCCGATACCTGCAATAAATTGTATCTCTAACAGTTATTTCGAAATACAACAATAATCGGTGACATTGTTCCCCAAAATCACGCGTTCTAGCATTTTTTCAAGGATATTCCCTTGTGTTTGATTTACAAAAATAATATTTAATTTAATTAAGCTAATTACCTGAGTGAATCCGGTCGAGTAGAGGATCGTCTTGATCAGCCTCGACTCGCTTCTCACCATCTTGAACGAGAGATTGTACTGCCGGCCGATCTGCAATTGATTTTATAAATATTTTTAGAATCCCAAGGCTCAGACACACTAGTGTGCAGTAGCACTCTAGACCAATTCATGCATGATTGAAACAACGACTCTGACGGTTCATTGGAGCACCGGCTGCACTAGTCCGAATTTGATAAAGCCCGTTTCAATAAATCCCCTGATGACTCGCGGTTTCACCTCTTTCACAAATAGCCTTATCATCCGTCAGAAAGCAATGGCAAATCCATGTACAGTTACATTTTGATATTGTCCCTCGGTCGCTACTGGACATGCTTTTTCCATGAAGGTTAAGGGTGAACGATAACATAAGTGTAAGTGATTGAGCACGGAGTGTTGGAACATTACCAAAGCGCTGAATTGCAGCGAAGTTATACCTGCGTTTTACTATCCGTACAGGGTGTTCAAAAAGTATGGTGACAACTTGTGCTTGCAATTTCTACCAAACCACTAACCCCCTTGAACTCTAACTTTGCACAAATATTTCTGAGTATCGTAGCTCTCGACTATTTGCTTCAGGTTCTTTCCTGCATTGACTGTCATTTTAAAAGAAATACAAATCCGACTCAAAAAATATCGTACCGTGCCGCACGTCATGACTGGAGTTCTAAATTATTTCGGGTTGAATGAGCAAGCAATCCTTAGAGTTTGAGTGTTGGTTATGAAGCCTGACCCTACATCTATAATACTCACAAATTAAATCGGTGATTTCGCTTCGCAAAAGAGAATGATTATTTTTTTATCCCAGCGTGACTAATTTTCAAACTAAATTCCATGAAAAATCATGTTTCAGAATCATACATTTTGAACCTCACAATTGGAAAATTACCATGCAGATTTTAGAGCCGTGACGAATAATGTTTTTCAAAAGGGTAAATTCGGCAAGCGAAGTAACGTGACAGCTAGTATCCAAGATTCAATTGTTGATCACATGATGCGCATCAGAGCAGTTTCCGAATGATCACTCTTCTGAACTTGTTGTTCTATCAGATTAAAGTCCGCAGATAAATTGTAGGACGTGTAAGTAATGTAGAAAAAAATTGAAAGCCTTCACTATTTTCCGCATTAGTAAAATCGAGTAAGTTTAATTTGAGTGAACTTTTTGCATGCCGTATCTAAATTTTTGTATTTAAATTTATTTTGAAGCCGAAGTAACTTTTCAAAAGTCACAAGTTGCAAGGTTTATTAGTCTAACTTATGGGCTTTCTGGAAAAAAATAGGCACATTGTTGAATGTCTGATATTGGATTTATTACATGGCTTGAAACCTAAAAATATTTGTCAGGAAATCAGGGCCGATTCACGAATCCAATATTTTAAAAATTCACAACTTGTGAACTACTTCGTTCTATTCTCTTGTTTTCATATCCCAAACTTCATGGAGTCTATACTGTAAGTGAGCGAACTTAGGAGTTTGTTGACTCACTTAGGAGTGAGAAAATGCGAGTTAAGTTTTGTCACCATACTTTTTGAACACCCTGTACTATCCTCGTAAGTGACGCGTATGCCCCTAGTTTCACCTCTTGTACATCTTCTCTGCTGGTCGTCTCACAATCGCTCTTGCTCTCGCTTATCATCAGCTCCAAAACTGACCCCGCTTCGTCTCCGTTTCACCCACTCTACATCATTCTAAATTTCAAAATTCAGCAATCTTGCCACAGTGTTGCCTATACCAATCCATTATATCAATTGTTCTTCCTTCCGTATGATAGCCCTCGCTCGACTGCACGCGCTTCACGACGAAGTAAATCACACTTGGACATGCTCGCACCATCACCGTTTCACCACCCCTACATCAAGTCAGATGCGCCGTCTGCCACAATCTCCGGGTGCTACTCCTTCAAAGTATACCAGCATCTTCTCAGTTTCACACCACCTACACATATCCTAGTTTGTTCCTCACACAATGGTACCTTGCTTTTTCCACCACCCCTAATAAATGTTTGCATGTATCGAAATGTATCATGAATCAACCAAATTCCCATTCCTATCCAAAAATCCCCCTGTTATTGATCCCGAACCCACCACATCGCCGTTCCACCCCTTCTACGTCCTTCCAATTTACTGCATTCGATAATTCGACCACCTCCCAACATGAACACCAATTCATATTCTCCTTTGTCTCCCTATCCCGTTCGATATTCCTCACCCCCTCTCTTTTTGTTCTTCGCCACATCACTTCCATTTCAGACCTTCTGCACCTCCTAATCGTCAGGGGTCGTAAAACCGGCAGAACCGAGAGAGGTCGTAAACAGGCTCGAGTACCCGTGTGCCAATTTCGCCACCCTACTTCATTGTTTCACTGGTCCTAAATCTATTCTGCTGCTCAATTCGACTCGATATTTATGAAACACCGTTTCAATCTATCTACATCCTTCTATTTTTCACCATGAAGCAGTAACCCTCTAGGCTTTGCTCACCTGAATATACTTGTCCTTGGCCCTCGACTGCACGCGCTTCCCGACGAAGTTGAGGCTGTCCGGCGTGAAGTCGAGCAGCTGAAGATGAAATTGATAATCAATAATCAATAATCGATACTCGATATTCGAATACCGTAATCACCGTCCTACAGGAACGACAGAGCTAGATTTAATGGATAATAGCCGAGGCCTTCGCGGAATTGTTCAATGGAGTCACAGCCTTTGCATATGCTAACTGTGAAACGTAACTTCACAGTGTGAAAATTCCGCGTTGTACGGATTTCACTACGACATCGCTAGAATTGTAACAACTACAGCCGCCTTAGTGTTAGCTAACGCTTTCGCAATCCCGTATTTACAGTGCCCCCGCCGTACCTGCAACGGTCGCGCCGACTCCATCATCTCCGCACCCTCGTCCATTTCCTCATCAGACGACGTCGCGTCGACTGCAGGGTCGGGGCGAGACGAGTCACTGCGAAGAAATTACTAAACAACGGTACTTATTTTAGGGATGGTCGCTTTTTTCTGGCCGTTGGTAGAGCAAGGACAACTGAGAGACGCCCAAGAAACAACGAAGAAATAAGGGATAGTCAAAGAAATTTAAAGTTGTTCCCAGGTAAACGGAAATCTAATCACCCAGTATCCAACACGACCCAGAAAGTGAACCATTGAAACAAAAAAATATCAGATCATATTGTAGTCCTTGTGCTTCAAAAATCGCCGCTTCATCTCGGTTTCGCCTCTACTACATCTAATTGCGATTTTCGTTAATTTCAATGGTCAGTCATTCCCAAGGTTCCAAAGAAATAAAAATTAAAGTAAAACACTCGTTTCATCTCGGTTTCGCCTCTACTATAAGCTCTGGCGCATACCTTTCCCACCAATTTCTTCTTTACTTTTATGTGTAGTCTAAAAATAAATTAGTAATTCCCCACCTCGCATCATCCACCGTCATCCTTTCCAGCCTCGGCAGGAGCCCTCGCTTGAATCGATCCTGGTTCCTCGGTTGCCGCCGCTTCTCCACAGTATCCCGCTCGTGCCTGTCATGTTGGGTCTCGCGGGGAACTACCGTATCCGATTCAGGGACGATTATCGATTGATTCGGATGGATGGGCGGTAATTTCGTCATCGTCGTCGGGGGCAACTGGGGGAGCCTAGAGGGCGATGTGGACGTTGACGGGGGTGGTCCGAGGCTGGCCAGTAGCCGACCGAGCATGCCCATTTAGTACTAGGGCGTGTAGCGCGAAGTTGGCTGGTCACTAGGGGGTGGTCACTTTGGGTGTGGTCCCGAGGAGGGGGGGGGGGTGGCTATACTAGGCCCCGTGAAGCACCCGATCACCTGGGGCAACGCTAGAAGAAGCAAGGGGGGCAGGGAAAGAAAGAAGAGACAAAAGGCGAAGTGCGCGTGTAACACTAAAGAAGAGACTAATGGGGGAGGATGGTGAAAGATAGTTTCGCAAAGTTCGTGCATTGGGAGAAATTTAGCGTATTTTTAGTCGACGTTTATTGCAAATTACTATTGGAGCTAATGTCGTTCTATCTACCAAAGCAGAAACGTGGACCATAGGTGGTTTGATGAAGCTAAAATATTCGGGAGGAAAACAAAGAAAGAAAAATGGAATTAGCTCTGAATTCAAAAGGATGTGCTAGGAAAATTGAAGTAGGATTATCTCGTGTCTATTCTAATAACTGTGAATCACGGAAGGCGCGGGTTTTTGTACGAACCAAAGGAGATTTCCAAAGTGCAAGAAAACAGAAGTAGGCCATTACGAATTGCAAAGATTGATTGATAAGCGACGATCTAAGATGAAACCACTTGTGCGACAGATCAGCGGGGAAATTTAGCAACGCCGAAGCACAAAACTAGCAGGTTACAATACTGCGGTAGTTCAACAAAACATTCGCTTACCGTTTCCGGTACTTCATTTTCTTCTTTTTTTCGCGATGAGATAGTCGAGTTCGGGTACACTACCGATTTGATCAGAGACAAGAGACAAGGGAGCGGGACGATGGAGAGTAAATGACCTTTATCAAATTAGGGGGCCAAATTAGGGTGGAAGAATGCCGAGAAATTGAGATGACAGCTCGGAGAAAACTCTTGACAATTATGATCACGTGAAATGCAAGGGAAAGGAATCGCGTGGCAAGTTATCACAAACGTTATCTACAATAAATACCGTACTCGACACTACAATATATATAAATATCTAGTCAAATTATCGCAATATAATATCGACAATCAATATCGTACTCTACAATATACGAAATCAGAGCAAACTATCACAAACTGACTTCACAATCAATCGATACTACAGAACTCATTACAATATAGTGAAATCAGAGCAAACTATGACAAACTGACCGAACAATCAATCGATATTAATAGGGCAAGTAATCACAAACTGATAAAGCAAACGATACTACAGTATTCCTAAGCCGTTACCGATGGTACCAGATGGAATATCGTCGGGAAGAGGGCTACGATATGCGAGTAGATATCGGCAGATATGTCCCGGGGCAGGACGAATGTCACGTTGTAGTGCGGGGCGCGCGAGAGGGAGGCGCCACCGAGCGAGACGGAAGACCAGCCGGTCGAGCAGATCTGGGAAATAGGATCAGTTACGATACTCAGATTATGGTAGTAGAGTTTGGTGGATGTCCAATAAACACAGTATTGTAGGCGAGTTGCTACTGCATACAATAAACCCTACTGAAGCGCATTTCTGCTAGGTTTGATAATTTGCAATTTTTGATGCGCGCGATAGATCGAAGCGCCGCCGAGCGAGACTAAAGACCAGCCGGTCGAGCAGATCTGTTGAATCTCTGGATCTGGGGAATCTTGCAGATACGACACTCGGATACTGAAGCCAAGCAAGTTTCTAGATTGTGGCATGAAAGTTTTATTTTTAGAAAAACAATGGACAAGGTATTGAGGTGTAGGGGGTTTACAGCTTATTCAGAGTCACTGAAGCGCAATTCTGCTGGGTATTATAATTTGTTATGTATAATTAAAAGTGCACGCGAGAACGTGTCTCCGAGTAGATCGGTAGAACAGATCTGGGGAACAGGATAGGGATTACGATAATAGAAAAGGTGTAGCCGCTACAGTTCCGGTTGTACATTTTGGAGAAAAATATGTTATAACATAATTATGTCCTAGGGTTTTCGAAATATGTTACGCTTTATCTGAAACTCTTATCTTCCGGGTTAGAGCACTCCATTTTCGAATCCCGCGCGAAAGAGAGGCACCGCCCAGCGAAAGAAGGCCAGTCGCCGGATGAGCAGATCAGCAAAAAATAGCATATGATGTAGATAGGATGGGCGGTGAACACAGCAATCAGATGTTGTTAGCGGGTCAGGGATGACAACGAGGCCCGATATCGGACCATACCCCCCGATTTTGACCTCTTGTTTTGCGCCTACAACCCCGATTTCGGTAGCAAAACCTCGAAGCAAAGATAGTATGATCTTAATAGACAGTCAGGCGAGAAGCTATAGTACACTAATTTCTTCTACTTCCATATGCGCGTTTCTGATTGGTTGGATTTTTTATGAGCTTGAGAAAGTCTTTCGAATTAGTAGGCATGATATTTGACGATGCTTAAAACATTGCTGCACCGCAAATGTGCCTGTTATCGCTTCTCGACAGACACGCAACGAAGCCACTCGAGTTTCACGTCTTCCCATGAGAATCGATATATATCAGTTTGCCTATTCCTACCGTAATCAGCAATCAATAAGATCAACTACCGTACCTCCATGAGATATCCCTTGACGCACTTGAACACCGCTATCTAGATGCATTCCTAATCATCATCCTACCGTATCCGCTATTTTCCTACCGCAATCAGTTCTCGATCAATCTAGACCGTACCTCCATGATAAATCAGTTATCGATAACTCTAGCTACCGTACCTCCATGAGATATCCCTTGACGCACTTGAACAGCTCACTCTAGATGCATTTTACCTAATCATCACCCTACCGTAGCCTCTAGTTTCCCTGCTCCTACCGTAATATGCTGTCGATTTCCTACTGTACCTCCTTGAACAATCAGTTATCGATAAAACTACCGTACCTCCAAGAGATATCCCTTGACGCACTTGAACACGAGCTCGGCCCGACGTGTGCTCCACTGCACCGTCATCGACTGTAAGTAGATAATTAGATTTTCATCATACCGAAAAAGTAAGCCCTATGTGGTATTCAAACCAGGAGCTGAGAATCACTACTTGTGACAGCAAAAAAACCCCGTTTGAGTGGCCAAGCCCACTCGATTCATTGTAGTTTTTTAGCAAATGTCTGTTGGTCATCAGATAAGACAGGGACAGAAAAGCAGTAATGCATAAGCTGGAGCGCGAACCCGCCAGTTCCAGGGCTGGACATTTTAATTTCGTTCTAAATCGACTACATGATATTTTTATATACCTGCTGACGTGGAGATTAATCGATGCTAAGCGAGGAACAAGCGATTAGTAAATACTGTGGGGCAAGAATCCGCTTGCTTATCGAGATTATCGCCAGGTTGCGAGTACATTTTAATGTATGCATTAATGTATTGTATTAATGTATTAATTGTATTAATGTATTAATGTTAATATATTAAAATATGCGAAACCGACGCTCTATTGCTGCAATAGCTAACGAACGCGACTTGTACACACCAATAAACAGGAATCCGCCAGCCTTATGGCATCCGTCCCAGTTGTTTTGTGAATATCGTACTCATAATAACAACATCACAGCTATTTAAGTCATGGTGACTTGTAAACCCCATGAAACTAGAATCGACCAACCAACCCATCTCAATCACACTATTCGTAAACAGCGTGAGCCTGTACAGCGCCTCCTCCACCAATTTTTTTAAAAATAACTTACTCTATGTTTTAGTTGATTTTTTTCAGGCATTTACCTAAACCAAATATCAGTGGTAGCCTTTTCAACCTCTACTTGTCAGTCCCATGGAACTTGAATCCACCTACCTCATTGACGCTATCCGTAAACAGCATGGGCAACGACAGCGTCGTCACTCCGAACCGCGACGCCATCCGGATGACGTTGCGCACGCCGGTCAGATAGGGGTGACTACAAAATTCAATAAATAAAAACAATAATACAGCTCGATAACTTATCCCAAATATTTTAATATAGCACACATATCTGTGAGGATGAATTGAATCCCAAGTCACCGGACGATACTCAACGAACTTGCGAAACCCCCAATCACATAGCGCAATTTTTTCGTATATTTACTCTCAATGTCAGATTGAGTTATGTTATTCAAAAAAAATTGTTTTGGCACCTTTTTGCACGACGCAGCTCCCGATCGCCCGTTATGGATCGCCCTAAGTATTAGTCCACAATACCTTCAAAAGGGGAATTTCCCTCCCACTCACCGACTGCTGATGTCCTTGTACTGGTCGGCACCCTAACCCTTCTCACACAGAAGCTCCGCCTCCTTTCTCTCGTCTCCCTCTGCTCTCTCTAACCCGTCTGGACTAGAGCGCGCCCTTTCTACAAGTGCGCGCGGATAGCACTCGTCTATAACCCACTCACCGACTGCTGATGTCCTTGTACTGGTCGGTGTCATCCACGACGAGATGGTACACGATCTGGGAATTTAAATAATAATAAAGAGCACATTAATTGTTGTTTCTATCTTCCAAAACGCCACTTCATCGAAATACCTGGCACACACCAGTGGATATCACAGCGGTGAAACGCGCATGCGCATATCGTTTTTCAATGTGTTATTTTATTTGCCCATGTTTCAGAATGAAAACATTTGAGCTGCTAGTTAATATTTATATCTAAATAGGGAAACCCACATGTGCATTCTTGAGATTCTTCAAAATTCAAAATAATTTCTAGCGAAAGGAGCTTTCAGAACGATATTGCTTTCACCGACTACTCTAGAGAGAAATATAAACTGTGAATCCCACATGCACAGAGCCTGATAACAATTTCTTTTTGTAAATAGAGCGCTCATCCCAAAAAATTGTACTGCAAACCACGATCAACACATGAAACCCACATGCACATTGCCCAGTTTCTATGCTAATTATTCGTTTCTTTGTACAAACTCTGAGCAAACTTTACAAGTCAGGACTAGGGACTAGGGAGTCAGGACTATACATTGAACCCACTCACTATGTTTATTCTAAACTTTTTTACACTGCAGGGCCAAACCCGATCAGATTTTACAGCAGTACACAATACATAACAAAATAGTGAAACCCACATGCACATTGCCCAGATTCGAGTGCCGCGTCACGTACACGTCGCCCGTAGAGAACGTGTCGTCGCCCAGCATGCTGGAAGGATAATAATAATAACAACAATAAAAATAATAACAACAACAAAAACAACAACGTATTCTGTAGTGTCAGTACAGGTTTTCTTAATTATTATTGCATAGACAGAGGCGAATTTCTACGATCACATGGAGCAATGTCTGTGAGTACTTGAGCAAGGCTTGCAGCACCATACCCACTTGTGCGAAATTGGAATATTGAAAACCCTGAGGAGTGAGGAATAAACTTCCCCTTTTGACGCAGCCTTTGATAGACGATTGAAGCCCACTTACACCAGGGCGAATTTCGCACCACCTCTACTAACACTTCCTCAGAGTCCTTCCTAGTACTTATGTACCTCCGTTATCTCTCTAGACATTTTATATCGATTTTTTAGCCACAACAATAGTATTTTTAAATAAAATAACAACATTCACTCACCCGTCCTTCCTCTTCGCATTGGCCCTCCCCGCCGCCTCGGCCACTGCCTGCAAAGAACACATCAGAGAAGTGACGTCGTCGTGATCTCTCATTTCATCGACAAGTCGTCGATCATAGAAGCGAGAGAGCATGGGAAAGTGAGAGATCATCCTCTTGCATCAGATTAATCTAATACAACCATAGTTGTACTCTTTCGCTCCGCAATGCTCTCTCGTCGGACAGAGGTGAATCGAAGTCTAATCGTTATTTTATTTTCATTAGAGGTCAATGAGACGTCGGTATTGTTCCAAAAAACACCAGCCAATAATCACCAACGGCTGCAGCAACAACCTCGCTGGTCAATCGCTCAGTACATTTTGGACGGAACTACGGAACTAGCGAGTAAATCAAATTAAATAAATATTTAAATAATTAAATAACTACCTGCAGCTGCTGCTCGAGCGGCGCAAAGTGCAGCTCAGTCGACCGCTCGCACAGGCGGGCAAAGTCTGAAATAAAAAAATAATTTATTATTATTTAATAATAATATAGTTAGCAGATCTCGTCCCACTAGAAGCATTTGCAACGCAGAATATCCACTAATTCAACCACCAGTATCTATGCTTCACGTCTACCACCCACGCAGTGATATGAAATCCCATCCTGATTGTGAGTAATAATATTTCCCACTCATTCCAAAGTCACCAACAACACTCACGTTTCACGCTTCCTCCTATACCACCCAGCGCTTACTAAATGCGATTCAACTTCGAATTTATTCATTTCCACACATTTTTGCGATCCCCAGCACGCAACCAACTCCAGCTTCACGCCTTCTTCAAGAGGCCTAGCACTATCTTCCGAGTGATTCCCAGGCGTCTTTCGGTGTATTAACACAAAAAAACTTCACTTCCACCAACAGCACCGTAGCTACTAAATAATTCCACCAAAGACATATATGTTTCACGCCCTATAGAATACCCCAAGGAGCTGCTTCAGAGTGTTCAAAGCATTGTCATCGCTTTCTAATCAGAACCTATATTGAATAAAAAATTCTCCTCCGCTGCAGGTGCCACTTCGGGTCCCGTCCCACCAACAGCAATGCCGCTCCAACTAATCACTACTTCCACCATCAACATCCATGCTTCGCGCACTATCCAATACCCCTAGCTGCTTATCCGAAATGACTCTAGCCATCTTATTCTTGGCAAAACAAAAATAAATAACCCACCACTCCTCCGCTGCAGATGCCACTTCGGATCGCGTCCCACCAGTAGCACCGTAGCCGCGAGCTCGCGACGATACAGGCTCATCGAGGCCTGGGAAGAATAGAAATATTCCGTGGGAACTAAAATATAAAATCGACGAACGTTACAAATGTTGCTAGTTCTCCTACGAACGAAATGTTGGATTGATTTTTGATACGCCGGATAGAGGAAACATTGAAACTTCACTGAAGTATCAACACTTGTGACCATCCTGCAACCCCAATTCTACTTGTAGAATATCTAAAAAAATCTTCAGGCTACCATTTTCCTACAAACAAATATCTGAGATATGGCGCGAACTAGGCTTCATATCAAACAAAGGGATTGATCACCTGCGCCCTCACAAGAGACGAGTTCCAATCCCTCTCATCGCCCATTTCTACCCTCATACCTCACATAGGTTCACAATTTATGCTCCCGTCCCCACCCCCGACTTTTAGGTTCCATATCAGGTAAATAAGCTCACCTGCAGCGTGACATGAGGCGCGTTCCAGTCCCGCTCTTTGCTCACATCCTCACACTATTCCCCCTTTATCAATCTATTTTCAAGGCAGAGCCGGGTTTCATATCCGCCAAATAGGTAAACCTCACCTGCAGCCGGACATGGGGCGCGTTCCAGTCCCGCTCCTCGCCCAGCTCCGACCCGACGACGATGCGCGCGTTGTGCATCGTCTTCAGCTGCGCGCCTGAAGATCAAAGATCAAAGATCAGAGATTAGAGATCAGGGATCATGGAATTGGGGTTGTTTATGAGGCAGCGACCAACGGATCGAGCGCAACGGATAATTGCAGATCTTTACAACAACAGAGAAACCCAAGCACGCCTCCTAAATAAAAAAAAATGTAAAGATACCTTCCCACTCATTCGTTATTTCTGTTGTTTTTTTTTTGGATTGGGATGGTGCAAGAAATCACTGATTGAGCCGATTCATTGGATCTAATGGTAATCGTGAAACACAAATTTTCCGAATTCTATCGCATCTAGCTCTACCCACATCTTCCTTCATTGAGCGCTCCTTCACGCGCTACTATTTTCTAACCCGACGCTCCTAAGGCGCACTAATTAAAAACTCTCAACATCAATTCACTCACCCAGATAGATCGTGAAGCTCTCCTCCAGCTTGCGCGCGTGCACCCCGTCGTTCGCACTGCAATTAATTAATTTGTTAATTAGCTTAATTTTAATTAATTTTAAAAAAAAACAAATTTCTTCAAACTCCATCACCCAGTCCATCTCGGTTTCATACTCACTCGATTTTCTCAGATCATTCCCAATCTCGATTGTTCCCTTTCAGCTGAGACAAACTAACTACCATCAACAGGCACTATCTGACACTCTTACATGAGCATCTCGGAAGACTATTTTGCTCTATAAAGCCCTTTTACGAAGCCCGATCTTGCCGCAGTTGCTACATAGCCTTCAACATTTTTCATCCTCACCCGTTCGTGCTGCACGCGCTCTACAAGATGAAATCAAGCTCCCAATTTCGATCACGTGAGGCTTTGCGGTCGAAACAGTAACTATGCCCCCCCCCCCCCAGTTGTTCTTCAGCGCAAAACGATCCGCGCACACAGATACCGACACTTACAACCTTTCTGGGTTGTGTGAACCTAAAATCCACAAACTCCCTACCCCTTACCAATTTCGGCTTCATCGTCTCATCATAAGTCGATTCAAAATCGGATTTTGATAAGACGTCGACCTCGGCTCGAAACAATCGCAATAAACCACCCAGTTTCTCTCGCGCCTTCCTGATATCCGACTCCGAACAAGTAATATGGTAAAGTTCGGACGTGTTGCATGAACTACCACCCAGCGATCTCCGGCTTCGCAATTTCACCATAGTGACCTGCGACTCTCTTTTTCGATCGACCGCATCCAGCGCTCTTAACAATCGACCGACGAACAAGCACCGTGACCTATGTCTACTATCGGGCTGGGACACTGGTGAGATCGAAATACGAAAGAGAGGGGCATCCGTAAAATGGCTCCGAGCATTTCTTCGGACATCCGCAAATGGAGAGCTACCCCCTTGTAGAATAGCTGACAGTCCACCAATGTCCATGTGGGCATCCGAAATTTGTAAATTCGTCACCTTTTTTCTAGCCCACCAGTGTCAGGCCCAAACGTCGACGACGATCCAGAATCCACTTCGACAAGCGCCCAATGTCAACAACAATTCAATCACTTCGAACTCTTCTCATCCAGTTACCCTCTTGCCCCCCATGACATCCGATCCCGAACAAGTACAGTAACCGATATGCTGTTAGACATGCCTACACTCCTTAATCTCCCGCCCCTTAAACTCAGGTTTCATAATCTATTTATAATTTCATGTTGCTACGAAATTGCAATAGTCTCGAAAAACCGACTTCCATTAAAATCACAATAAACTATCTGCCTCTAGCCTCATTGAGTGCTACTGAGTAGCCGATATCTTTTTTGTCCCATGCCTGTTTCATAAAATGAGTATATGAAACATTATTAACATAAATACCTACATTCAACAAACCCCCACCCCGGCAACTTCGGTTTTATCCGCTCATCATAATTACAGGCCTCTCCTAATTTAGATTCGACGCGGATCTGCTTTAGAAAAATTACAAAATATGAATATGACAAGGCTGACAATGAGGCACGATATTTATTCCTACGCTCCTGAAGCACCCACCCCACCAACTTCAGTTTCAGTGTTTCATCAAAACCCCGTTATACTCCCAATACCGATCAATCTGGGCTGTCTTTGACGAAGAATTACAATCAAACATCCAGATACGATCCGTAACAAATTACTCCCAATTTTGATCCGCCTCTCAGTCAGATTTTGCACTCGTACCAAACACAACGAACCATCCAGTGCTCTTGACATCCGACCCCGAACAAAGCGACCCCGAACCGATATCCACTATCAGAGCTATTTTTGTTCAAATTCCCGCATCTTCAATCTCTGGTTTCACAATTAAACCTTAATTCCGTGATACTCCCAATACCGATAAATCTGGGCTGTCTTTGACGAAGAATTACAATCAAACATCCAGATACGATCCGTAACATGTTACTCCCAATTTTGATCCGCCTCTCAGTCAGATTTTGCACTCGTATCAACCACAATGAACCATCCAGTGCTCTTGACATCTTACCCCAAACAAGAGCACTAGTAACCGATATCTACTACCGGAGCAGTAACTTATTCCTTAAATCGAAAAGCGCACAAGCAATCACCCCCACCAAGTTCGGTTTCAGCGTCTCATCATAGTTCCGTTATACTCCCTATTTTTGATAGTCCTTCGTAATCGTCTGCAAACAATCACTACGAACCATCCAGTCACTCTTGCAGGCACCCGGCACCCAATTTTGATGTGACTCACAAGGGAAGGGCATACCATTACCTCGAATTTGAGTTATGCGCTATATATCATTCGAAAGAGCATCACAAGGCGGTCTCAAATCAGTTTTCAAAACCTGCTAATGCGACTTGTGGACGAAGTTATTCCACTTTTACTTTTCTACGTTAAAACACGTGAGTCTCCTTTTCCCGATGCGCGAGCAGTTAGTGCACCCAGTGCTCACTCGCTCACATGGCATCGTGGTGTAGTGGTAACGCTCCCGCCGTGTGACCCTTTTGGCGTTGGCTCGACTCCGCCACCAGTCAAACATCTTTTGCTGATTTATTTTTATTTATTTTAACACTTTTCCGATGCTTTCTGATGTATTTTGACTCAAAGTGAGTATTTGGCAAATTACTATTGGCATATTACAAGAATTTAAAAAAAGTGAATTTGTTATACCGTTCATTTGCTCAAAATCGATTCAATTATTCAACAAATATGATTTAAAAGAATTTTAAATGACTTCCACAGTGAAAAAATGCAAAAATAAATCAGCAAAAGATGTTTGACTGGTGGCGGAGTCGAGCCAACGCCAAAAGGGTCACACGACGGGAGCGTTACCACTACACCACGATGCCATGTGAGCGAGTGAGCACTGGGTGCACTAACTGCTCGCGCATCGGGAAAAGGAGACTCACGTGTTTTAACGTAGAAAAGCAAAAGTTGAATAACTTCGTCCACAAGTCGCATTAGCAGGTTTTGAAAACTGATTTAAGACTGCCATTTGATGCTCTTTCGAATGATATATAGCACATAACTCAAATTCGAGGTAATGGTATGCCCTTCCCTTGTCAGTCAGATTTTGCACTCGAGTCAAACACAACGAACCATCCAGTCGCTCTTGACATCCGACCCCGAACAATTGGAAATTGGAGCAGTAACCGATAACTATTTGCACGCTAGTCAATTTCATGTTTCTGTTTGTCAAGCAGTTCACTCCCCTCTGGTGAAAAGGAGCCCGTGTAATCATTGCACTTGACTCTCATGTCAAATAACAGTTGATCCCACTCCCTCGGGGAGTTGAGAGGATGATGAGAGGTAGGTATGCGATAGCCCGAGGGCGGGCGGAGGCTCCTCTCAAATCACGCAGTTTGCACACTCTTCACGTGGGAATGTGTCCCTCGGAAGCGAGAGAGACGTGCGGAGCCGGAGAGACGACAGACAGTTAGACAGTGTCAGATACATCACTCGGCACACAGAGGGCGCGTGAAAAACTCGGAGAGGCGCGTATCTCCTGACAAAAACGGGTGAGGCTTGTAGACAAAAGATTTAGATCCTTGATGCGGTTGGGGGCGGGCGCCAGCGGGCCCTGAGGGTATATAACACCCCAATCTTCATCCTTCAACCACCAACCTTCCCCTTCCCTTCCCTACTTCAATCAACAATGATTTCCAAGATGTGAGTAGCATTATCAGCCATTGATTTGCTTTATTCAATTGACATATCCGAATCGGACCGATCATTGTGCATCCTGATATCCCCAGTCTCATATCATAGCACTGAAACATCATCATTCCTTGTTTGATCATCTTGCGAAATTCGCCTCAATTTGCTCGTTTGTACTACCACGAACTAAAATAGCTATCGTAGCCCAATCAATACAACCATCCTTCTCTACCGTACCCCTACCGTACCCCTCCTCTTACAGTCTCCGTCTGTGCATCCTTGCCATCGCCCTCTTCGCCGTGTGCGACGCGCAGATCGGCCAGTACTTCTACGGCGGACCGCGAGTGGTGAGTCGACTACCGTAATCCACTACCGTAATATCCTACCGTACCATCCTCCAACAGAATCCAAGGCTTTAGGTTCAGATATTATTTATATGATATATCCCGCTTACATGGTGTTCACTGTCAACGCGCCTTCACGATTCCTTACGAGGCATAGTGAGAACGCCAAATCACCCAGGGGATCATTCTCATACGAAACACGCTATTCGCCTAGCGCGTTCTCCTTGCGATGGACAAAACTAAATTCAAATTCTTAGCTGAATACAGTACCCTTAATATCATACTCTTACCGTGCCCTCCATTCCAGCTCACTGCCAACTCCTTCTACCAGTACTACCGCCCGTACCCCTCGGTGCTCGCCTACCCTGGAGCCGTGCCCGCTGCCGCCCCAGTCATGGCTGCCGCACCCGTCTACGGTCGCTAAGACCCGTTCCCTCTTACCGTATACTCATCTACAGTATACCCCACCCTAGACTATCCAATAGTCCACCCTAGTGATCACAATTCGGCATGGGCCTCTCCTTTTTTGTGTACTTTCTTCCAAATAAGAGAAACCCGTGACGATTTGCCATCACTAGTCCACCCCCTTCCGTACTGGTACCACCCCATCCCCATCCATTCTTTCTCGAACGCCACACCAGCCACCGTTGCTGTACATATGAGCGAACTTCTGTTTCTTTTTCGTGTGTAATAAACACCGATTTTTGCAAGTTGTTTTTGTTTTGTTATCAGCATTTCAAGCATCATTTCTTTCATGGAGCACCAACAATATTAGGCTTTGGGAACCAAAATATCACTCCTCGAATTTTGAAAATACTGAAATTAACTGACCTCTGGTGCTCCTCCTCCCCTCCTGCTGCAGACATCAGTTGGGGAACGTAGGCCGGGTCCTTGGTCAGTCGACGGATCTACAAAACATTTTTCAAAGAAAAGTTTCACCCCGCGTGATCGGCGCATCACATTATCCTAATGCATTCAGTGTAGCGCAATATCTCAGTCCGGACAAGATAAATCGTATAAAAACCTCTACTTATAGACTCGTATAGTGCATCGATTCAATGATCTTTTCATAGCCCATTTCACCTGTCAGATTCGCGCACCACCATTGCCTCTTGACCCCGTGTCGGGGCTAACAACTTGATGCTGTCACGATCTTCTACTAAGAATACAATTCCACCCCCTCCCCGCTTGATTGGCGCTATACCGTCAGCTAATTATCTGATGAATACGGGCGACGCCAATAATAGTAGGGTTGGCTAAACGATTACGACATTACAACGTTGCAATGGCAGGGGGAGGGTAGCAACGTTGCTACCTCTCTAGGGAAGGGCAGAGGCAGGCGAGAGAGCGTGCGAAAATGAGAGGGTCTTCCCTTCTCTCGTTACAACGTTGCAACGATCGTAGCAACGTTGCTACCCTCCCCCTACCCTCGCCTCTCCGTTGCAACGTTGCTACTTAGGGAATCGCTATTGCAACGTTGCAAACGACGAAATGCCAACCCTAAATAATAGCAACTTCCGCGTGTCGAAAACTAAATAGCAATTATAAAGCAGCTTTACTTGAGCGTCACCGTTTGCAATTGAACCCGCCATTCGACGGGGAGATGGAACTTTCTGTTATTTGAAACGATTGGAAAAGAATATCCGATATTCATCCCGCATGATCTGCGCCGCGCCATTTCATAATATAATAATATTTATGCTATTTCAATGAAATAACGGTGAAAACAATAAAAATAGTATTCGAATGGTACAATAATGCATGACGAGATTGAGGCAGTGAGATTTCATAATCTTTCTAACTCACTCGGGATTTTCAATACGCCTTCCGAAGAATAGCAAATAAAAAAGAATCCTGCCCCATTGGCGCTGCACCTCTCCTATCAAGTCCAAACTATTCAACGGTTGCAGTATAACCTTCACTCGGTTGATAACAAAATACAAACAAGTCGCAAAGTCTCTCCCAGTCCAATTCGTCAACCTCAGCCTCATCAGCAGATCAAAGACCAAAGTTCAAAGATTAAAGATCACCCTCACCATCTCCCTGAACTCGCTGCGCTGCCTCGCGCCGAGCATGCGCAGCTCCTCCACGTACGACTCCTGGATGTACTGCAACAGGGGAATGTTTAATTATTCTATTTTGTAAAATTCACTTCTCATTTTCAAGTTTATTTATGTTTCACGGAGAACTTAAATTCAAGTTCACGCGGGGATCTCCGATTTGTTCGAAGTGAAATGTCATCTAAAAATATCCGAAAAAGCTCATCGCAGCACGTCTATCGCTCCCAAACAACCACATTTGTTTGCCCAATCTCATTCACGTTTCTCTTTCATTACAAAAGGATTACTGCGGTGGGTGTTATCAATAACATTGTTACTTCCCATGAACATATCATAATTTCCGCGCTCTTCCAATACCTCAGCCACCAGTCAAATTCATGTTTCCATATTGTTACATTATCACGTCTACGTTGGCAATCATTGATAGTTTCAGTTTACCGTACTTTTGGAGCAAAACATATAAAATTCATAATCTTCCAGCTTCGCACACTCTTCCCAATACACTTCTCTCCCTTCCGCCAGTTACATTCATGCTTCCTTATTTCTACAATCACAGGACTGCATTGAATTTCACTGATATTATCGCCTTGACGAGTATTAATAACTTATTCTATTTTCTGGGGAACCTTCCGGCCCGGCTCAAGTATTGCCCTACACTTAGTTCAATCGCTTCTCGCCCGTCACCTTTCTGCTTCAGATTCACTTCTTCTTCCCTCTTCCTGATCCACAAACACGAGCAGTATCACACATCAGACGAGGGGGGGGGGGGGATCGGGTTGATCTGTCTCGTGTTCCCGCCGTTCAAATGTCGCCTGATCTCTACTACGACGTGTTGAACAACTAGAATTTCCTAATCCATGCGTACCCCACCACAAAGAAACCCGTTCAAACGGTGTTTCATCTACACTTCAAAATTTAAAGAAACTGCAGTGTTTAATCACCGTCGATTGAGCAATTTATGCCACATAAAGTCTGGATCAACTAATATCCAAGACAATGCATCGTCTCTAGTCTACTCGCTCAACCTCCGCTTAATAATCTCAACGCGATAAGCTATGTTCCCCGTGCAAACACAAGTTTAAAAAAGCGGCGCCCTCTCTAGTTTGATCACCCACCCGAAAAAAAATCCCCTGTAATTAGGGGCCACAAGCTCCGCCCACTTTGCGCGGACACGATTTCGCATAAAAGCGAGACGAGAAGGGCACAGCCTTCATTTTCAACCACATCGGTCGTCCGATAGCGCGTTGGATAGCCACTACCATCCCCTATCAGAAAAGTCTTGTAGGTCTTGAAAAAGTTTTCAGCGAGTAGGTAAAAAATCGATAAAAAGGTGGCGAAAGTGTCAATTTGACCTATTCCTGAGTATGTACCTCAAACCTACAGCAATTTATTGACTAATTAGAATATTTTAGGATTTTTAGAATTTTTTTCAGATTTTTATCATGTCCCCCTAAGGTGTGCTTGAAACGCGGGGAGAGGCGAGCGAGAGGGCGGGGGGAGGGAGAGAGACACACGCAAATGAGACTCCGCCCCTTTTCCCTCTCGTCTCGCCTTTCCCTCCTCTTCCCCGGTGAGTTGCGCGCGTACTTATCGGGCTCTAGCGCGCCACAGAGAAAAGCTATCGACAAACGGTAAAAAGTATGATGTTATTGGGACCACGAGTGATAGTTTGAACACACATTTGGCTCCATTGTGCAAAATTGGCTATCTGCCTTGTGGCCCCTACCTGTAATAACGCGGTTTTATCTCAAGTACTTGTTCCGCGGGGATCTACCGTCCCAATATTGATTCGAAATCTTCTGGGATCAAAAATCACCTCATATCGCACCCTGATCCCTGTCGGACGCACCTCCACTTCTTAAAACACTAGTAAACACCGCGGCTCCTTTTTTGTTTGGTCACCCAGCCGATCTCAGCTTCATCTAATCTACGAAACCAAAAGCCTCTCCCATTTCTATTACGACTGGCCAATTTCTTCCAATAATGCAACATTTCGAAAAACTAGTCCCTCACATGTTTCGGTTTCATCACTACTTCATACTCCGTGGTAACCTCTTGCCCCAATGAGTTTCCATTCTCTACTGGATAAAAATTATCCCCTCCCATCACATTCCCTGTTCCATGTCGGACGTACTTCTACTCACTTTCTTAAAACACGGGTAAACCGAAGGAGTCTCTTTAGTCTGATCACCCGGCCGATATCTGCATCACGTAATCATTCAAGCTATGAGCTTCTACAAGTTATAATGCGATTGCACACAGCACTCTAGAATAGGGCAACATTTCGAGAGAGAAAAAATCCCTCTCATATTGCAGTTTCATTACTAGTTCGTACCCGGTACAGATATCTTGTCTCAATTAGTTTATCAGTCGCTGGGAAAAATATCAAATCACATCGTTACATATTCCCCTCAGTGGTCGAAAAGTTACGTCAACTGGGTTTTGCCGTCGGGCACCTAGGCTTTTTTTCGGTCACGTTTTCGGGCACATAGACTTAAAAATGGCAAAAAAATTGCACAATTGGTTAGAACACTTGAAAATTCAACTTCTTGGGCATCATTTCGGGCACCTAGATTAAAATTTTGCCCGACTTCGTCGGGCACCTCATGTTGATGTTGACATACTTTTCGATCATTGATTCCCCTGTAGGAATTCTCGCATTCCTTTAAAACACAGACATAGATCCCGGAATCTCTCTGGTTTGATCACCCTGCCGATCTCAGCTTCACGTTAGCTACTAAAGCATGAACCTGCACCTTGTCTAATGACTCCCGAGGGCAGAATTCAATAAGACAAACATATCGATAAAATAAATGTCCCTCCCATCTCGCGGTTTCATCACTAGTTCATACTCAGCCCAGATCTCTTGTCGCAATGTTTCCTCGAAACCTGGCGCCAAAAATCCCCTCACATCGCTCTCTGTTCCCTGTCGGAAGTGCTTCTTCTAACATTCCCCTAAACCACAAATAAATATCACGGCTTCTATTTGGTTTGGTCATACGGCCGATCTTTGTTTCACGTAATCTGCGAATATCCATGCTTCCACCAGTTCTAATGATATTGTACACAGTAGTTTACAATTATGCAACATTTCAAGAAAAATTCCCCTCCCAACTCGCGGTTTCATTCCTATTTCATACACCAGGGAAGCTTGCCCGTATAATATCTTCACTGCTCGGGTAAAAATCATCTTTTCCTGTTCCCTGTCGGAAGTGGTAGTTCTTCTCACATTCCTCTGATTGTGAGCACAGATCAGAGGGGAGAGGGGAAGGGCAAAACCTCCGGTGGATAAAAAGGAGGAACAAGGGGAGCTGAAGAACACGAGGGACCATGGTGTGATAAGAAGGGATCACAAAGATCTTCCTGTGTATTTCGTAATTATAGCTCCTAATCAGATACGTGAGAATGAAGGTCTATACCTTCTAGGTTTCATAGTTAGCTCGTACTCATGTTTAATACAAAACCCCGGCTAAGAAGAGAAAAGGGAAGCTAAAGAACACGAGGGACCATGGTATGATAAGAAGGGATCACAAAGATCTTCCTTTGTATCATTGTAGGTCCAGATATCAGTGATTATCAAGAAGATCTATCATTCCAATATAGTCTCCCTGTGCAACCCCAAACCACCGACTGATTGAAGGCCCATTCAAATTCTTTCCATTCTAGATTTCATCGCTAGTTAATACTCGAAGATCTCTCATCCCAATATATTGTTTCCTTGCTCATTACAATAGTATCCACAAAATGATAAGAAGGGATCACAAGGATCTTTCTTATATTCTCCTTCAGTATCATAGCGATAAACACTCTGCCACCAGGAAGGAACGAATAATAACGCTAAAGCTAACAGAGATATTTTTAAAGCCCAGGAATGCCCCTCTCATCTCTCTCGTCTAATCACCTCGCTCTCCAGTTTCTCTATTGTCTCTCACCGATCAGAGAGGCGAGAGAGCAGGGGAAACTGAGAGAGTCTCCTCATCCCGCTCGCTAACTAGTGTGGCACACTTCTTACCCATAATTTCCCTCGCCCTCCCCGCATTATCGGATTATTACTTTGGTCTCCGTCTTCCGGGGAGATTTCGGAACGCAAAAAATCGCATAGTAAAAGTGCCCAGTGACAATCAACGGGGGCCAAGATAATTGAAAAGTGAATCGCTTTCCAGGAACACAACAAGGGAATATCCTCCTGATTGTGAGGCATAACGAGTCTAACTCTAGGCGAATGGCAATTGCTGCAGACCCACGCAGATCGCGGTTTCACGCACACCACAAATTGAAGGGGGAGCTTTCCGTTACAATCACGTGTCTAGTGGATACTCAGTAATTCTTGTCATATTAGGGATACTGGATGGGCTTCTTAGTAATGCCGGGGTAGGGACAATAGAGGGAATGGAGACGACAGATCTTTTATCATCAATTGAGACGTTTCGGGCACCAGCCCATCTAATCACGTCTCTATACCCCGTCAACAAATCTCAATTAGAGCTTCCTTCTCCATTTCGACCCTTTTCGTGTCACAACTGCATTACTTACCCTCACCTCCTAATTAGGGCTGTCAGGGTGAAGAATCTGTCTCTTCATTCTGCGTACTCTCTCGTCACTCTGACCGGTGAGAGAGCACTTGGAATGAAGAGACGGATTCTTCATCATGACAGCCCTCACCTCCTAATATAATCCAATATGGTTCCTTCAATCACACTCCACAATCAAACTCTAACAAGTCTTTTTCATGCTCAAACCCCAGTTCCTCCTAGTCAAAATGGTCCAATTATTCATAATTTTCACGTATAAACTAACCCTCATTTCCTCTTTGAATCCACTCAGCTCCCTCAGTTCTCCCTCTCCCAGCTGCTTCTTCTCTATCAATGAATCCTAATCGCCTCTATACTCGGTATTTTCGTGTTTCATCTTCACTATATGAGCTCTGGACTTCAAAGAAGTTTTGATTTTGCCTCACAACCCATTCACAATAGTCCAATTAGTCATCCCTATCATGATTGGGTACAGACTAACCCTCATCTCCTCATTGAATCCGCTCAGCTCCCTTAACTCTCCCTCTCCCAGCTGCTTCTTCTCCATTAGCGCCTCCTACTCTCTTTCAACCCTACAATCCCACCCTTCAACGCGGAATTTTCAAGCCACACAGTTATTACAAACCCTCACCTCCAATGGTGTTTTGATCCCCCCAACAGTTTTCCCCCTAACAGCAATCACTTTTCATGCTCCGGCCTTTGCACATAGTCCATACAGGAAAATCTCACCCTCATCTCCTCATTGAATCCGCTCAGCTCCTTCAGTTCTCCCTCTCCCAGCTGCTTCTTCTCCATTAGCGCCTCCGCTCGCTGTCGCACTCCCTCCAATTCGGCGTCCCGTAGGGAGAGCAGACGGGTCACCTGACAGAGATCAAAGATCTCCGAACAACCTCTTTAATTCAATGTTTCTTCGGTATATTATTCAGTATCAAGTAATTTTTTTAATATTAAAATTGTAACTGACTCACCTCCCTGGCCATCTCCGACTCCCTTCTCATCGCGGCCTCCATGCGCACCGCGTCGCAGTCCCTCATCACCTAAAAATATTTATTTAAATAATAAAATAACTTTAAATCACTAGGCAAATAAACACCCTAACTACTGCTCATCGTTGCATGTTCTAATACCCCAACCAGGTTCGCAACTGTCTCTGCGAGCCTTGAGTTCAGTTGAACTGTACTTGTACCAACCAGGTACGTTCACGATTCGCCTTCACTACATTCTTTCAGGAGGGACCGTTTTCACTGATTAGTCCATTGACCGTTTTGGAATAAAGACTATTTTCCGCACACCTTCTAATCGCTCATGCAGAGCGAAAGTTAGTACTCTCTTCACCCCCTCTACTCTCTAGCTGATCAGACAGAGCGAGAGATCATGTAAAAGTGAGAGAGTCAGACACCCAGCTCAAATGTACTCTTCTCTCTATTCAGATGAAGCGAGACATCATGCGAAAATGAGATAGTGCGTACTCTATCCATTTATCCTGCTCTCTCGGGGGTCATAGAAAGTAGGGTTGGCAATTCGATGGATGCGGCATCGCATGACTGTGCCTCCATCTCGCTTTTCACATGCGATGCCGCATGCGAGACCAGGTCAACATGCGCCGTTGCATGTTTGAGGGGAGGGGAGGGAGAGGGGATGCGGCATCGAATGAACATGCGCCGTTGCATGTTTGGGAAGAGGAGAAAGCGCACATTCTAGCCCATACGGGTTAGAGGGAGGAGGGAGAGGTGAGGGAAAGGGGGCGGGGCTTCGCGACCTCTTCCCAAACATGCAATGGCGCATGTTGAACTCGTCTCGCATGCGGCATCGCATCCATCGCATCGTTTTACCAACCCTAATAGAAAGTGAGAGATCATGCAGAATCGAGAGAGTGCCTCACCTCTCCGAACGCGTCCGCCAGCCGCACCGCCTCCTCCAAAGCGTCGAGAGATTGCTGGAAAGCAGAGGTCAAATACCGCTCCCGAAAGGACCTATGCACGCCACATTTTTAAGCTAATTTTAACTAAAATTAAATAAATACATGCCACCATTCCACAACATCATCATAGATTACCCGAAATCTAGCCTCCTCAAGCCCAAAAATTTGAAAAATGCGGAAAAGCACACCACATTTTGAGTATTATGACCTGAGTATTTGACCCCTGCTGGAAAGGAGGGGGGATTACGGTAGGTAATATTGATTGGAAAGGATACGGTAAGACCGGTACGCTTCCTTTGTTTGAAAAGGAAAACCTGTGGAATTTCCAGCACCACAATTCTCCCACTACTTGCAAGTTTCATGAATGCGCCATAAACGAACTGCAGTGTTAAAATTCAATGAACCCATGGATTGCCCAAAAAACAATAAAAAACGCTTCCTCAAAAAACACCATTTTTTGACATGTTCTTTGTGTGTTTCACGATTACATCAAAACCCATTAGGAACAGGTGAGATTGATAGACGGACGCCACTCTCCGAAAAAAACAAACAAACAATCGATTCATCATCTACAGCACTCCAATACAGCTCGTCACACTACCGTATTTCAGATAGTATCTGCCCTACCGTACCCCCTTCCAGCCGTGCCTTCTCAATAGGTCCCATTCCTCCAATTCAGGATCATTCGGCTTCTACTAATTTCGTGTTTCACCATTACATCAAACTGAGTGCGCAAATGGTAAGGCCCTTCCCGAATCCGGAAAAACTCATCAATCATCTTCTGCTGCTCTATCATACACCTCGGCACACTACTGTATTTCCCCACAATATCCCCTTCCCGCCATGCCTTCTCAATAGCTTGCATTCCTCCAAATAGAGAACCTATAGAGAACCTTTGATTTCTACGAATTTTAATGTTTCACGGTCACTACAAACTCTAACAGGAACGGGTATGGCTGATTAACACCATCCTCGGTATGCAAAAAAACAACTAATACTCATGGTAGTGCTCCCTAACAGCTCGTCACACTACCGTACTTTCCATCGTATCTGCCCTACCGTATCCCTATCTCACCGTACCTTCTCAATAGTTCAAATTCCTCCTAAGTGAGCACCCAGCAGAAAAACTAGGAGAATTATATTTCAACCGATTTCGAGTTTCACGATTACTTCAAACCCTGTCATATTCGTAGTGGTTTGATTATCCTCCTTCATTTCCTGCTAAAACCAACATCCAACATCCATCCCATCGTATTTGTCTCTACCGTACCTTCTCTATGGCTCCACTCCATCTATCCTCATCCACACTCCTTCCCTCTCTCAGGGCCTCTTCGATCAATAACTCCCTCCTCACCTACCGTACCCCTTCCTACCGTATCCTTCCCCCTACCGTACCTTCTCAATGGCTCCACTCCATCTCTCCACATCCACACTCCTTCCCTCCCTCAGTGCCTCTTCGATCAATAACTCCCTCCTCACCTACCGTACCCCTTCCTACCGTATCCTTCCCCCTACCGTACCTTCTCAATGGCTCCACTCCATCTCTCCACATCCACACTCCTTCCCTCCCTCAGTGCCTCTTCGATCACAGCCTCGTCCCTCTCCTCCTCTGCCTCTTCCTCCTCTCGACGAATGAACGCGTCCAGGGTGGAGAGGAGCTCTGCAATGGAAGAAGTTCGACTGGCATTCTTTCCATAAAATACTGAACTGGAACAATGTTTTTGCATCATAACCATTGTTACCATTTTAAAGCCTTCACATCTCTGTTTCGACGCCAACTCTATAGCCTTTCATATTAAATCGTTTTCAATGATCTTGCCAAAAGCGGTTTTAAAAATCCTATCTCGCACCGAATGCAGCATGAGGATTGCTACTGCTAGAGCGCCGTTTCAACGATTGTAATAAGCTCCCTTTTCTGCTCATATTCGCTATTTACCGAACGTACAGGCAACCAAAAAAACATATACCGAAACATATCACGTTGTCCTTCTCTCTTCCCAGTCTCTGTTCCATTCTGACTAGCACACGCTAATCAAATTGATTAAACTAATATTTAACTAACCCTCATGGACCATCATGGTTCATGGTACACCGGGCCACTTCTAAGTTTCAACACTTCGAGATAGCTGTTTTTACAAACCATTTTCAATATAGAACACAATCACTTAGCCACCTGACCGAATATCCCAGTTTCTCCTTCACTCACCCACATGGTACATCGGAAGGACTCCCTGCGTGGCCACCATGTGTGCAGCGTACTCTGTCTACCTTCTATTAACACATTCTTCCTTTTCCTATTCGCTCTTCCCCCAGTTTCTAACCCGGCGAGACTAGCACCCACTAAATAGCTAACTCACCCTCATGGTACATCGATTGCACTCCCTGTGTGGCCACCATGTGCGCAGCTTACTCGACTCTTCTCCTAATATGCGGGCAGGTCAAATATCACCGCACATAATTTTGCCGTTCCAACACTATTTCATCCCCACTAATTCGCGGTTCCATCATGTTCTTTAGAGCTGGAATACTTCACTATTACCAATCGTTGTAGGCCATCTCGACTAACATTAAGTCCAATAATTAAACAGAACGAAACAACTAACCCTCATGATATATCGGGTGCACACCATGGCTGTTCAAAAAAATTTAACGCACTCCTCATTTCGCAATGCTCTCTCGCTCTTTGTGACCGGCGAGAGAGTATGTAAAATGAGGAGTGCGTTAAATTTTTGAACAGCCCTGGTGCACACCGAGATGCTATGTCAATTTAACACCCACTAGATCGCTGTTCTACGGTATTCTTTAGAGCTGGATCACTGCTCTGTGAACAATTTTCGGAGGACTCCCTTCATTCAATAATACTTAACTAACCCTCATGGTACATCGGATGGACTCCCTGCGTGGCCACCATGTGTGCAGCGTACTCTCGTTCATATCTTACTTGCCTATTCCCCCAGTTTCTAACCCGGCGCGACTAGCACCCACTAAATAAGTAACTCACCCTCATGGTACATCGGATGGACTCCCTGCGTGGCCACCATGTGTGCAGCGTACTCGCCCGTGTCCGAGTTGGCGGGCAGGGGAATGGGGATGGAGCACGAGACCTGACGAAAAAATAGGATTATAAAAATATTGTATTGACTTGTTAACTAACAAGGCACTACAGATTTGGTTTGAATTAGATCACAAAGATTTGGATAAATTTCAATTTGCCGACTCAACAATGTCGGTCTAGGTTTCACAGTGTTTACAAGCACTCGAATGAGTTAGGGAATTCAATGATGTGTAGGAGTCTGACTCATACAATAAACATTAACCCCCACAGTTCTTCTTTTACCGTACTCCCATAACAGCCCCACGTTACCGTACCTGCACCTATCACACCATTCTCCTACAGTACCGTATTCGCCTACAGTACCCTACCGTACCTCTTTGACCTCCTCTCCTCTCGACAGTAGCGTGCGGAAGTCGGCCACCAGCTGTATTTCGTCCATCCTTCAATTAGTTTATTGTTATTTTCGAAAATGGCAGGGAACAATCGCGAAATTCGAATGAATCAATGACAAAATCGACGACGCGGGTGAGGTAGATCAAAGATCAATAAGCGACACGACAAAATACGAAAATGTACAGATTACGGTAGATATGTCACGGGGATACGGTAATTGAACCAGGTTCTAGGACACACAAGCTTTCAAGGGAACACGCTTCTAATGTACAGACAAGAGTCCTAATTACAGCAATTTTTAATGGGCTTGCGAATATATATGGGGTACTGTAACACTCCTATCATGTTTCGGGGGACGGTAAGCAGACTACCGTAATCATTCTATAAGAAACGGTGAAAACTTATCCTACCGTAATCACACTAACGGTATGGGGATACGGTAGCTAGATAGGCTACCGTAATCACAGGGACACGGTACCACAACTACCGTACCCTATTCCCCCTTCCACTCCGCCTTTCTCCTCTCGAAATGGGCGGTCATGCCCTCGAGCCTGTCCCGTGTGGCAAAGGTGGACTGGAACAGGCGACTCTCCAGCAGAAGACCTTCCTGGAGTTATTGGTATATTTATTTTATTAATCAACCAGCCGATTTCGCCCCCGCCTTCGGCGGGGTCTGATCAGCTGGCAGGGTTCACCGCTGATCGGTTCACTCTCCACCCATTTCGCAATGTAGAAAGCGCGCGCGACATGTTTGACCTTGTTTACTGTTTCGTGACCTGCCTACGTGACTTTCGCAATAGCGAACAAACGTACACGCACAGGGAGGACATTCTCCTTTATTAAGGAGTATGATTTCACTAAAATTGTAACTTATATTTGCCTCCGCAGCGTAGGTTAAAAATATGTGTTTGCTTGAAGGAGAGATACCAGCATTAGAAAGACTTGCAAGCGCCTATCGCATACGCGTGAAACACAGATGAAAAGGGAATCGTATAATTGATTTGCATACGTTCCTGGAGGGGCGTTATGAATGTGGACGGGTAGGTAATCACAACTCGATCATATTTTCTTGTCTTGCAATGAATTTCCTGCTGCGCTAATGCCAGGTATAATTTCGTTACGACCATCATATGTAATACGACCGTGATTTGGCGAGTTAGTTTATCCTTCTGTTGCGGGTCAAAATATTAAAATTAATTGTATATGTAAATACACTCCAGTAACAACTATCTAATAAGCAGAGGATACTGCTTCCTTAACGATAAACTGGATGACCCGCTATATCCCAGGCAATTTCCGTTTCGTGGGAGCCCTAACACAGGATCGTGATGTGAAGCAACAATCAATGTTTCAAACCGTGGCTAACATAAAATACTTTTTTTAATACGTGCCCTGAGATCGGTTCCAAACGCTGCAGCCATTGCCTCCTTGGTAATAGGCTGAATGACTACACCATCTATTCCAGTGCATTCCAGTTTCGCCAATGCTCTAATACAATCGCGTCATGTGACTCTACAATCGGCTCGAACCACGTCTGAAATACAAGTAAATTCACACCCTCGTAATTAGTCTCAAACGTGGGTTCAGAAATTATAGTTGCGCTAGTACCCTAATACTAGCTAGTGACGTTACGATACAATTATCGACCTCTGCACTTCGCAATTGGTTGGACCCCCCCCCCCCTTCACCTTCGCGTTTCACCAATGCTCTATTTTGATATCGTAGTTATCCATCGCAATATTTGATGAGCGGGTTAATTTTAAAAAACCAACAATGCATAAATACTCACATTCGAGCTCGTCTCAAGCGCCGCAGCCACTGCCCCTTTCGCCTTTGAATACACCATCTATTCGTGGTTCATTCCCGTTTTACCAATGCCCTAATACCAGCGCATGGCATGAGCGTTTAATTCTTCGCACCTCAAGCATTTAGAAAATTACACAAACGCCTACCTTTAGACTCGTCTCGAACGCGGCTGCCACAGCCTCCTGGGCCATTGGCTGGATGAGGGCGCTCCCCTTACCACCCCCAACCCCAAAGTTTGCGATTCACCAATGTCATAATACAAGCGCGTGATGTGACACTACAATCGACGGTGCCAACCGCATCTAACACTAGAAAATTCGCACTCTCTGTCTCAAATGCGGTGCTCGTACAATTTAGTTTCGCTAGTGCATAATACAAGCGCGTGTGGGAACGCTGTAGTTGTTCCGGCTCAATAAGATGAAAAACAAGTATAAATATCCACCCTCAGACTGGTCTCAAACACGGCCGCCACCGCCTCTTTCGCCATTGGCTGGATGAGGGCGCTCCCGCCTGCCACCCCTACCCCCAACTTCGCGTTTCATCACTGTTCTATTATAAGATCGGTATTTTCCGCTTTAATCTCGCTGGGGCAGTTTCGAAAACAGTAATACATAAACACTAGGGTTGGCTAAACGATTACGACATTGCAACGTCGTAATAGAGGGGAGGGAGGGTAGCGACGTCGCAACGAGAGGGAGAGGGGAGGGGGAGGGTAGCGACGTCGCTACGTCCGTATTTCGCTACCTTCCGAGCTCGGGAAACAATTCCCGTGTCAAATTTCTTGGAAAATATCATGGTGGCATAAATTAAATCGATTTTTCATTACAATTTCTCATGTATTTAATCACCACTAGGCAATTTCAATAATGCCCGTGAAATATGCTAGTATTCGCCAAACATTCGCTGTAAACTCTACGAAAATTTAAATCAATTGGCAAAATATATTGAATTGAGAAATGTCAGATAGTATTTGTTGTTTTTATAGTCATTGTTGTTGTTATTTTTCATCTCTACCCCTCGCCCTATAGTGCGCATGTGTCTGTGTCTCGCATGTGTCTCTTACTCCCGCTACGATTCGGGGAAGGGAGCTTTTTCTCTTCAATAAAGCGCGCGCACTAGTCTAGACGGGTTAGGAAGAGCAGGTGGAGGCGAGAGAAAGTGGCGGAGCTTCGCACCCTCTTCCCTTCCCGAAACGTAGGGGGGGGAAGCGGGGGGTAGCAGTCCGTCACCCCCGTTACCGTTTAGCCAACCCTAGAGAGAGGTAAACAACAACAACAACTATTGAAATCAAACAACAACTTTCTTTATTATGACTTTCCTATCACATCTGAAATGAGATTACCGTATTTTATAGTTAGGAAAATGGATGCTGAAGAGTATTTAGTGAAATTACCTAGTGGTGATGAAATACATGAGAAATTGTAATGAAAAATCGATTTTATTTTACGCCACAATGATATTTTCCAATAAATTTGACACGGGAATTGTTTCCCGAGCTCGGAAGGTAGCGAAACGTAGCGACGTCGCTACGGACGTAGCGACGTCGCTACCCTCCCCCTCCCCTCTCCCTCTCGTTGCGACGTCGCTACCCTCCCTCCCCTCTATTACGACGTTGCAATCCAAGGGCGAATGAGGAGCCTCTATAACGACGTCGCTAACACCGAAATGCCAACCCTAATAAACACCCACCCTCAAGCTTGTCTCAAACGCAGCAGTCACAGCCTCCATAGCCATTGGCTAGATGAGAGGGCTTCCCTCCTACCCCCTCCCCACCCCCTAACTTCGCGTTTCACCAATAAGATCGGAAATCTCACCCTCAAGCTTGTCTCAAACGCGGCCGCGACAGCCTCCTTGGCCATTGGCTGGATGAGGGCGCTCTTCTCTCCCGCTCGCTCGCCCAGTCGAATGCCCTCCTTGAGCAGACGATGAATAGGGAGGATCTGGAATACGGTATCAAATACACCAATCACAATAATGCCCACTATTATAGTGAATGTCCCCCTCCTAACTCGATTTACAATATCAGCTAAAATATTCGAATCAGAAGATGAATGGGAAGCACCTGGAATACAGCGATGAGGATACAATAGAAAATTGAAGGAGAAACCCTTCTGTTGTACGAAAGAATTGTGATTGATTTTCAAGACAACGGAGAGACGGCGAATTGGAGAAAAAATAGACTCAAGCACCTATCAAATATGCGTGAAACATGAGTAATGAGAGGCATATCCGGTAGAAAAAACCGTACAATACATCTTTTGGGCCGTAGAATTCCATCAATAGATAGCATTGCCGTACCACCCTACCAGATCAATTGTCCACAGCTACTGTATACGATCAATGGATAAAAACTACCGTATCCCGTCAATCAATCAATAAATTCCACCGTACCTTCGATAGCAATCCCGCCTGCTTGGCCTCATCCGCCCCGATTCTCTCGCCCGACAGCGCCATCTCCATGGCGCGGCTCTTGCCGATGGCGCGCGGCAGCCGCTGCGTGCCGCCGCAGCCGGGAATCGTCCCGAACCGGATCTGTAAAATAGGAAGTGCCGGATCCCGGATAGGCTAGTCTCATCAAAGAAGTAATGCAACAACAATATCCCAAAAGGGAACTAGGTGAATAGGAAAAATTGGGAAGAAACTCCAATGCACGATTTCGGTTTCACCAATTCTAGGAATACCTCAATTTCATAGAGAGACGATCGCTATCTTTTCATCCTTTAATATAGTCTCACTATTACCAATATACTACATTCAACAACCAGGACAGCTACCGTATGCAGAACTACATCTACCGTATAAAGAAATGCTACCATAATCTCTCTACCAACCTGATCCATAGCTACCGTAATCTACCATAATCTTGCTAACCTGATCCAGTGCGAACGAGGAGCGATCCGAAGCGTAGATGATGTCACAGCTGGAATTACAGTAATCCTGAGAATAGCAAAGGAGACAAGCTACCGCAATCATTGCTAAATCTACAGTACCCCTTTCAGACTACCGTAACGCGTATCATCGGCAGCTCCATCGCCACAGTCCCACTTTTGACGCATAATGCTAACGTACCTCAGCCTACAGTAACCCCCTTCTACCGTACCTCATCGCCAGTTCTGTGGCCACTCCTCCAATGTCTCCGTCGACCAACGCGATCGTGGGCTTGGTGCAATTCGCTATCTGAAATTACACTAGAGTATTTTAGAGATCTCAAGGGAAGTACATGTTTCAGCATTACAATGAAACTGAGAAAATTATAATTCGCTCAATTTTGGCATATCAGATTGCAATCTAACAAATTTGTCTAGTGAGAGGTAAGTTTCAAGGTCTAACCATAGCCCAAAATACTGCAACACTGCGATTTTTTCGATAGCTGAGCTTTCTAATCACTGCTGTTCTCCTCTAGGCGGTGGGAGTGCGGGTCCCGAAACAAAAAATGGCAACCATTTGCGAAGCCCCCTAGTTTCACAAAATATATTTTTGCAGAGCCCCATCAAAGAACATTTTCGAAAATTGCGGAGCCCTCTGCCATCTATGGGGTGATAGACATATGTTTCTAATTTCCCAAATAAACACATTCCTTACCTTGCAGAACGATCCATAGCTTCTCAGCGGGAGCGGGGCGAATTCTGTCCTCAACGCGACGATCGTCGAGCGAATGGAGACGTCAGCGTCGTGAGCGGAGAGGAGCTCACAGATCTATAAATACGATAAATGAGCGGGGCTAAAAAAAAGAAAGAAATGGCTTCGTTCAGAGAACACGAGACTTCTCGTTTCAAGTTTTTCGTATAGCACATACGGAATCAAATGCACCATTGAATCTGTTTTCTCCATTGAATATTCTAACCAAAGCGCACCTATTGCCGGCACGACAAAATGCCGTTATTCAACAATCCTATCTCTTCGAGTTGACAGGTCGGAACATTCTAGTTTCACTCATTCTCCAAAACAAGATCAGCTTACAAAGCATCGCTTTATTTCAGGAATATTGGTCGAGAAAATACCACATGAATGATACAAAACTCGGAATTGTAAAATTTATGCGGGACAAAAATCGTACCTCATGAGGAATGTCTCCGGCGGTCGGATCGGCAATCGAGACCAGAGCGACGTCCGATCGTTGCCCGACGAGCTCAACGTTGAGGCCCGCTCGACCGGAAACGATCGTGCGAGCGCAGAGAATACGATTGAGAGGCCGACTGAGCATCTCTAAACAATTGGTCGAATATACATCGCGTAAACA
Organism: Pristionchus arcanus; assembly: GCA_900490705.1. Classification (NCBI taxonomy): domain Eukaryota; kingdom Metazoa; phylum Nematoda; class Chromadorea; order Rhabditida; family Neodiplogasteridae; genus Pristionchus; species Pristionchus arcanus. Next base: position 80,593 of record LS488531.1, on the reverse strand, counting down.
TAGCGAATCGCGGAGAAACTGAAGGTCAGATTGTGCGAAATCTGATACGAACGTGTGGAATAGGTTCAAAGGGTGTTATATGACTCTAGTACATCATTATTTTGGTGTCAGTGAAGCAATAATGGAAAAAAACGAGCCAATAACAATGAGATCCAATGAAGTTAACATGAGACAAAAACTGAATGAGGCAAAGAGACGGCATAGGAGTGGTTAAATCATATAATTATGTTTATAATGCTTAGTAAGCGCATCAAGGGCACGGACGACAATAGTTAGAACATTATTTTAATTAAATTTAATCAATAAAATTGAATAAACTAAAATTTTAGGTAAAACCGGTAATTCTGAGATTGAAAGCCGTGTAAAAGAAATAAAATTTAAAAGAAATGAAGTCCTGCACGGAAAATCCTGTTAGTCAGTGGTCTCTTAGCACTTTTTCGGGCGTGGCCTATTTCAGCGTTTGAAAGTGTTCGTGATTCGAAACTAGTTTTTGCCACTTTCCGCTTGAATTTAACGTCAATTTATGTTATTATTGCTTCCCATTTGCACGAACGCTTTATCGAGTTCCTCTTCATCGCCCAATAACTGCATTTCAGGGTACCAAACCGCAGTTTTCCCTCGACATGTCTGTGAAACTTACCGAGTGAGTTCTGGCTTTCGCGCCGACTAGAAGTTTATTGTCCCCCTTTCCAGGCTTCTGCCCACGCCGTCCGCGGTCACCGACGAGTACTCGGCCGTCCGACGCGATCCGTGGTTCAGAGGAAAGGAGGACGCGGTCGGACTCGCCGTCGCGGTTAAGGAACCGCCCCGCTACCGCCACAGACAGAACTACAAACCCAAGACGCCCGAGGTAATTAATTTCGAATAATACTGCCTATCACGCTTCCTAAAATAGTTTTGAAAATAGCCCGGACTGTTTAAAATAGAGCTTTTGAGTCGTGTACTGTGTTTGTCATTGCCCTGTTGACAAGCGATTTACATTTAGCATACTTCCTATCGCATCAATTAAATATCTATTTTCAGGACTTCGGCGATGGTGGCGCCTTCCCGGAGATTCTCGTGGCGCAGTTCCCGCTGGGCATGGGACTGGAGCGAAAGGGCAAGAATGGTACGTTTTTTCTTTGAATAATTATATTTATAATTTGCGCTGATAATACCATTACACAAAATTTTAGACCCGGTTTTGGTCCTGAAGCAGAGTTATTAAACTAAATAAATAAATAAATCGCAGACAAGACGGTGGCGCTGCAGTTCGACGGCGAGGGCAAGCTGCGGCACGATGCCATTGCTAGAATTGGCCACGGCAAGGACAAGGTTCGATTGGGGTTTCAATATAATTTTATTTAAAATCGTTCAAACCGTTAGCGATCTACGGCTGTTTCTTAAACCCTAGTTCGAACAGTGAAACACTACTACTGCTGGATATATTTTGATTGTTACAAGTGTTTTTATTTAGAAAGTTGTGTAACATAACTTTCTCCTTATAAATCGAAGTGTATATGTGACACATTGGCTGGGTCATCTGACAATCAGTTTACCCTGTTCTAGATCCATGCAAATTGCAGATTGTCTACTCGAAACTCGCCGATATGAAGGCGAAGATCATCGATGAGGATGACGAGAGCTTCCAGAGGTGAACATTTACTAAATAAAAAATATTTAAATATTATTATTTATAATTGTTGCCGTTAATTGTCCCAATGACAACAAATCTGTAAGATCATACAGAATGGACACATTGCTCGACATGCCTTGATGATAAATGATTATGATTATTTTAATTATTTTTTTAATTAAATAAATATCAGACCCGACGAAGAGATTACGCGCGACATCACCGAGCAGACGAGGCTGGCGCTGGAGAAGATCACCAGGGGCAAGGTGAGCAGGTTTTAGATGATTTATTATTGACCATGATTATATTGCTAACCTAATTTTAGAGTGGGATTTGACATGTTTGCGAAACCTAAAGTTTTCGAGAAGTATGAATTTTTCGGGCAAATTGACTTGTTGGTAACGGTTTCAGAATTCACGACCATTTCTCTTTCAACTATTTCGGTAATGGAAGAACCTTCAATTGGGGTTCACACTTCTGATTTGAGGCATGTCTGATTGTGACACATTAACAACAAGGAATGAATGTTTAATTGTAAAGCGAGACTCTCTGCTCATTAGAGTTCGAAATACGGGTAATCGTCTCTTCATTTCACACACTCTCTCGCCTCTCTGACCGGTGAGAGAGTGTGGGAAATGAAGAGACGATTACCCGTATTTCGAACTCTACAGCTCATTATTGCAATCTCTTTGATGAAAGCAAGACATACCCTCAATGAAACACAAGGTCATCAGTTCTTCTCCATTAAATTTCGTTTCCTCCAGGTCGAGTCGGCGCTGCCCGTGCGGCATGCCGAGAAGCAGGCGCCCGCCCAGTTCGTGCGCTACACGCCCTCCCAGCAGTCGGGTGAGTAATAACAATAACAACAACAACCATAATAAAAACAATAACAACAACAAAAATATTTAAATAATTAATTAAGGCGCGGCCGGCAGTCAGCAGCGCATCATCCGCATGGTCGAGGAGCAGAAGGACCCCATGGAGCCGCCCAAGTTCAAGTGAGAGAGGGGAGAGGGTTACGGTAGTGGTGGAGATTGTGATATTGATGGCGTATTTCTTCATGATACTGTGGGGTCTGCGAAAGTGTCCAATATGTGTATCTATTCATCTTCGTCGTCGTTGGCAAGCAATGTAGTTATGAGGAAAGTGTGAAACCCGGAACAATCAAGATCATTATTCCCTGAGCTCACTTGTTAGTAAATATTTTGACATGGAGAACTAGCATTGTATTTTTTTGGGCTATTATCGTCGTCTAATCGATACAACAAAGATTTCTTTCACTTACAAGAGCAAGATGAAACTAGAATTTCACAAGCTCATTCTCCCCTGTAGTTCCCTTCGTCGTGTTATTAGTATAGGTGACAAGCAGCGTAATTATGGAACTCAAGTGAAACTCAACTCGAGCAAGCTCATTCTCCCCTGTAGTCCCCTCTTCCTTGCAGGATCAACTCGAAGATCCCGATGGCGCCGCCCTCGCCGCCCGCACCCGTCATGCACTCACCGCCCAGAAAGGTTTGTTGTTTAAATTAATTATTAAATTATCAGTTCATGTAATTAAATAACTGGGGATACGCACAAAACGAGTAGTTTAATTTTTTTTTGCGATATTATTTCTGTATGCTAGTTGAAAAATGCCCCCAATGTCACCCACTTGCGTTTCCTAGGTTACAGGGATAGCTTGAATACGAGTAATGCGTATGATTGATGATTTCTCGATCACGATTGTCGAAAATATTTTTTTCTCCTATTAGTGCCTGAATCTATCAATGATCTCCTGGCCCAGATCATTGTATGTCCATCGCCTACTGTACCCGAATCAATCAATATTCTCCCTCCAGTGTATACAGTACCCTTCTTGCAGACGACGGTGAAGGACCAGGCGGACTGGAAGATCCCGCCGTGCATCTCCAACTGGAAGAACCCCAAGGGTCAGTCGCCCACCCGCAACCTTTAGGTTTCAGGAAGATTCCAAATGCTGCTACTTCTATAATTTTGCAATAATGTGGTATGGGAAGGGATTTAAAATAAACAACTGAAAGAACCCCAAGGACCAGTCTCCCACCCGCAGCGTTGTTAGATTGTTAAATCCGGAGATCCAGCCTTTGCCCCCATTCATGGGCTTATCTCTTTGCAGGTTTCACCGTGGCGCTCGACAAGAGGCTCGCCGCCGACGGTAGAGGACTGCAGCAGGTGAGGGGAATATTGATTTATTGATTTATTTCGATATCCCTGAATACTGTAGCATACTGGAATACTGTAGAAATCGTGCATTGTGGGTTCATAGATTCATCACAAGAAGTAGATTTGTTGCAGCCCTTTTGAGGCCTCTAAATTCACCCTTGATATTTCGGGGTTTCACCATTTTGATATAGGAGCCATGATTATTCCTTTTGCAATGCACGTCTTACATTTGGTATCCAACAAATATTTATTCCTTCAGCATTATAAAAATGCCTTCCACTGCGTATTTTCCCAATGGCTTGTTGAACTGGTAAAATTGAACAATATGGAAAGAACTCAATCGTTTTGCGTGCGCTACGGTTGAGATGGTTTGCAAAGTTTGCGTACTCATCAACATCAATCAAACTTCACTTGCAGCAACTATTTGAACTATTTGATTCTCTTAACTGCTTTTTTGAGTACGCTAATAACTCTTCCAATCTATCAGTATTGCAGCAACACATCAACGAGAACTTTGCCCGGCTCTCGGAGGCGCTGTACATTGCCGACCGACAGGCGAGAGACGCCGTCGAGCAGAGGGCCATGCTGGAGAGGAAGATTGCACAGAACAAGAAGGTTTGTAAGGGGGGGGGACTTATCAGAAGGTGGAGTGAGTTTTAAGGAATTTCCTTACGAGTAGTGAGTCGAAATGTGACAGTTAACAACAGGCTCACTCTCTTGAAAAAAATCAATTTAATTTCTCCATTACTTGCATTCCTTTCTAGTCTGTTTCACAACAACAACAATACAAATATCGTTGATTAATTACATTATTTATCATTGCTTTTCCAGTCCGAGCAAGAGGAGAAGATGCGCGCGATGGCTGCGAAGGCGCGCGCCGAGCGTGCGGCCGCGCCGCGCATGAAGGACGAGGACGAGGGAGCGAAGGAGAGAGAGGCCATTCGGTGAGTGATAGGCGCGCCGGGTTTGAAAGGGGATCAAGAATCGAGACAATGTTGAAGCTACAGTGATGATTTGAGAATATTGCGTGTCTAGTGAACTTTTTTCGGCGATTGATTAACATCTGTATGGTGTGTATCTGTCAATTCACGAGAGGGATCCATAGAAAGCAAATTTTAAAAAAAAACATATTAAATGCTCATCCATTGCAAATCCATTGTTTTTTTATCGGTGGGCTACAATTCATGCGCGATGCGCAGCTTCGAATTTCTAAGCACCTGAATTTTGATCACTATACGTTGCACTCGTGTTTCGCCACTTCCATAAGTCCTTCATGCGTTGATCGAGTGGATGGTGGTATAGGTAGTACTTTTATAACAAAATTAAACATGTGAACTCGAGTTTCATCGTTAGCTTACCTGCACGATGCGTTGTCCGAATCGATCTCACGCAGCCTTCTAGTTTACAACCATGTTATTATAATTGAAAATGTGAAAATTATTTTTTTATTTATTTTATTTTTTAGTTTAGTTTATTTTTATTCTACATTGCAGTCGCGACCGTCAGGACGACGCGCGCAAGGAGCGCAACATTGCGCGGAACAGACCGGACAAGGCGGACCGGCTGAGGAGAGAGAGGGTGAGTGTTTTGGTGAATGTGAAACCTGAATATAGGGGGCGTCTGAGGTTAGATATTACTGAAGAAAAAAACAAGCAGAAATGTAACGGTGACAGTGTGAGAAAAATTGTGTGGAATATCGGTTGCAGTGAACGAGGTTGTGTGATCGAATTGAGAGATGGTAGATTGCGGTTATAAGCTTAAGATAAATTCTCTGTTGTTCTGTTCATTCAATGGTTGTAGGGAAGCCCGTCTAAATAGGAAACTTTTAAAAAGTAAAAAAAGTAGAGACAAAGATGGTGGTTGTAAGTTTCCTCGATACGGCAAATGGGCAATCGTCTATTTTTTGCAATCTGTGGAATTTGTGGTTTCAATATTGATATGTATTGCTTGCGCCTTGGTCTCAATAATTCGACCGTGACCGATGTGATTATATAAAACAATTTCCTACAATCTCCCGTTTCATCTAGGTTACAGCATTTTCATTTACCGCAGTGCATTTGCCTTTTCACAATACATCTTCGAAGTAGCTTCTATTAAGAACAATAATTTATTTTTTTTCAATTAATTAATAATCTTAATTACACAGGAGCGCGACATCTCGGAGAAGATCGTGCTCGGGCTGCCCGACACGAAGGCGCGCACGGGCGAGACCCAGTTCGACCAGCGACTGTTCGACCAGAGCAAGGTGAGAGGGGGTACGGTAGGAGTATGGTAGGTCAGAAGGATTAGGATACGGTAGGGCACATTTCTGACCCTCGGCACTGTAAATATCGTATATACACGAACCGCTGAAGCGTCCAGATCAATCATTACAACTTTCTTCCCGGTAGTTTGTGTTTCATAGTCACTAGATACCTACATTTTCGATCTCCCAGCAGTGGATGTTTTTGGTCGTTGGTTAATAATAATATTGTTCACTCTCATTGTGCAGCAGGGAATAGTTGTGCTTCACTGTTTCCATTTGAACAATTTACTTTTCGAATATCTGATGTACTTCACTCGGACTATGCAAAGATATCATTAGAATGTTTTAGCCGATACCAACACCTTATTCCCCCTTCTTCCATTGCAGGGTCTGGACTCGGGCGCGATGGACGAGGACTCGTACAATCCGTACGACAAGGCCTGGAGGGCGACGGACAACATCCAGCAGCACATCTACAGACCGGGTAGGTGTTTATTTATTCATATTAATTAGTGTAAATTTGATTTTAATTAGCATAAATTCTTGAAATAGCTTTGACATAATGGGCTAGTATTGGGCAACCGATGAAGGTTAATGGCTATTTTAACGATGTAATCGATTTCAACTAGTGATAGTAGCACATCTACAGACCGGGTAGGTGTTTATTTGGTACTGTAGGTAGTATAAGGTGACTGTAATTAGTATGAATTCCTGAAATTGCACTGTAGCTTTGATGCAATGCGCTTGCATTTTAGTATGGGATTTGCGATGGTGATGTTGGGTTGCACAATTGCGATATGGGGATGCATGACCTGCAACGAGCGATGATTCCGAAATACGTCTGAATTAAAATATTGTTGTTTGTGGGAAAATGCGCAAGCATTCGATTTTCTTGATAGACTTGGAAGGTTTCTGCATTTTCGTGTAGCCAATATTCGGTCGGTTTGTGTTTCACAGTTTTCATATACCGGCAATCAAATCCTGACCTATGATATTTCTTGCATTTTTGGATTTAACAAATAACATTAACTATAATTCCGACCCCTGAAGAATTCACTGTAGTTTCCCAATCGCTTGAAGTGACGCCATTTCTCCGTTTTTTCCTCCCCTCTCGGAATTTCGATCATCACTCATTAGTCGCTCCAAGAAAGGGGAGAAGAAAGAGAGAGGAATGATTCACGACGCTTGAATCTCGGCCGATGATTAATCGGCCAATTCGAAAAAATGAGCAATGCTCTGGTCTCTTCATTTTATATTATCTCTCGCCAGTCAGGCGCGAGAGATCATTGCAAAATGAGAGAGTCAGAGCACTGTTAGAAAAAAGAAAAGCGCGCTGGAATTTCGTCAGCGAACAGTTTCTCTTCTTGAAACGCGCTCGGTTTTCGGAGAGTTTGAAGGATGTCGAAAAAGTTAATGATCGAATCAGAAGCAGTAGGTATCTTGAGGCTACGTGTCTATGACTAGAGTCAATGACTCCGAATAAATCCAATGGTCGGACAATGCTTTTTAAACCTAACCTCTTGAGTTCTGTTGAACAATCATTTGTTGAGTATTGCTTTTCTGAACATACTGATTTGGAAGGCGATAGCAACCGATGTATTTGGCCCCTGCAATGAATTGACAAGAATCGAGCACTTTCTGACTCATTTGGGTGTTTCCCGGCCCCAGCTCTTTCGTCGTGCTGTTTCGCGTAGTTTGGGGTCAATATCAGCCCAGAAACGAAGAGGAGGCTACGAAATGTCGACGAATTGCGCAAGCGCCTGATAAGTGGAGTCAATGATGACGCCCTCGGATTATGATTCGCAGAGTGGCCGGGCAGAGAAAAGACCCTCCTCGAATTGCCTGCTCTCTCGCTCGCTCGGTCGACGAGAGAGAGTGTGTAAAATGAAGAGACGCCCTCCTAATTCCCCCGCTATCTCGCCCCCTATGACGGCTGAGATTGTGTGCGAAACAATGAGACTATTGCGCTTACGAAGCCTTCAGTACCCAGAAAGTCGTTATCAGACGCCACAGCCTTATCAGCATATGATCAAGCACATATTCTTTTGTGATTCAAAGCGATCGAAATACTGCCTTTGTTCGCATCTCCCTCCTTTTTTTGGATGGAGTCGAGCGCATGAAATGATAACGATTGGAGCCATGAGAGGCGTGCGCGTGATGCGACACGAAATCATGAGGAGACGACCATAAAACTGACATTGTGTTTTCACAATCGAGTGAAACGCAAATGGTGCTGTTTTCATGGCGAATTTGGTTAATCAGTCCAAAGTATTGCTCTTATTTGCGATGAGTCCCTCACTTGAAGTGATGTGAATTTTGTGATATTTGCCTTATTCATTTCTCCCTCCCCTCGCCTCTTCCGGCGAATATTCATCGACCATCCAAGATCTGCCTGATCTCTCACTGATCAGAGAAGCGAGGGAGAAGGGGAAAGTGAGAGAGTCAGAGCATGTCTCCCTCCTTCCGGCATACCAAAACGAGATGTCTTTTGCCTGGCTGGCTGATTCATCCTGAGATTCCGGGAATATGGCCGATGATTCGGATGACAATGATAAAAGTGCGAAAGAATGCGCTGCTCTCTGAATTAATCATCACACTCTCTCCATGTTGCATGTTCTTTTGTCGATCAGAGAGGCGAGAGATGATGGGAAAGTGATCAGACCATGCCTCCGGCGGATGAGTAAGCAGGGAAATTCGTACGGCAGCGGCCTTACGAAATGAAGAAAGATTTCGAACAAGATCAATCTTGCCGAAAGTTTCATCCCCAAATGACTGTGCCGAAGACAATTTTTGCACAATTATCACACGAAATGACTGTACTAAGAAATCAAATGATTTCGAAAATCAATCGCGTTTGCACACGATGAATGGGCGATTTCATAAACGACACGCGGCAGCTATAGAATAACGAAACACCAGTGACGAAATTAGCGATGATTACGGTAACGAGAAAAAAGAGCTGATTAACTCTGACGAAAGGTTGACACGAGTATGACAGCCGTTAACATAACATCTCATATTATGACCTGAAAGTCGGTAGAGCTATGATAATACAGGGCGGAAATAGATTTACTGATCCAAGCTAGAGTATGGCCAAGAAACAAAGATTGAATTTAAGATTCAGGTTTCATGGATTTGTTAACTTTGATTGCCTAGCGAAGTTAGACGATGATAGTGGAACTTGGTGTTGAAATTGGATTACATTCCTTATGGAATACTGTAGATTCAATTATTGATTTATCGATTTTTCCAGGCAAGAACCTGGACAAGGACGTGTACGGGGAGGACCTGGACAAGGTGCTGAACACGAATCGCTTCGTGCCGGACAAGGGCTTCTCGGGGGCTGCGGACGCCGGGCAGACGAGATCCGGACCGGTTCAGGTACGGTAGCTTGATTGATTATTGATTGGATGAGTACGGTAGCTAGGTATTGATTGTTCAGGGAAGGACGAGTGCAGATACGGTAGTTATTGATTGGCTAGATATTGGGTTTCGATACGGTAGCCCCGGGAGTTGATCAGTTTGGTTTGATATCGACAACCCCTTTACAGTAAACCCCCAAAACCGGAAACGCATTACGCGCTCATTTCGCCACTGTTTTTCTTCTCGATTGTAGGGCCACGTCGTGTTTTTGCGTGTATTTTCTCGAGTCGTCATAGTGCGGGGCATTCCTCTTCGGGAAAAGAGACGAGAAGAAGAACACAGTACAATAGTGACTCATCCGGGAGAAACAAAGGAGGGCAACAAGGAAGGCCCTGTCTCTTGACTATCAGAAAACGCGCATGAATCAGAAAATAATTTTGAGCCGCCTAAAAATAGGTTACGCGCCCCCTACACACAATCGATCACACGCTCTCCCACACACTATTCCTCTCTTGATCATTTCTATTTGATATCGATAAGGGGAATATGAGTGTCTGTATTGACACTAGCTGAATTGACGAACACTTCCGGTCATGGGGCGCCTGACGCAACACTAAAACTGTAGGATGTTGCAGTTTCGAAAATCCGCGCCTAAACGACGGATGGGCAAATGCCGGGTAAATGCTGGGCATAATTCGAATGCGTGGGATTCGTAAAGGGCGTAACCGATGTCTTATCAGCCAGCCGTGAAGCGCGCAGTTTGGACGATTATGTGTTGAATTTTCTAAAATCCGCCTAAACTCCGGATGCGTGGGGCGTATTCGTAAAGGGGAAACCGATGTCTTATCACCGCATACGATGAAGCATAGATTAGGATGATTAAGCGCAGGGGTTCGGCTCGCGATGTCGATCTTGCGCACAGAAACTGATCAGGATGAGTCATTATTGCTAATTTGCAATGCCGCGATTCGGAGAATATGAGGCGTAGCTGAAACGCTAGATCAGCGGGCGTGGAGGATGGATAGTAGATTAATTAATTCAGTGTGAATCTTGGGTGTCCCCGAATCGCTCCACCCCTCATTCCACAATGATATCAAATTCATTCAAATATTTCAGTTCGAGAAGGACGCCTCAGACGTGTTCGGTCTCGGGGATCTGTTCCAGAACGTGACGAAGAAGAGAAAGGACGAGGGCAAGGACGGCAGGGACGACTCGAAGAGGAGAAGGGATTAGACGGTGTCCCCGATCCGCTCCACCCCCCATTCTGTTGGCTGCACCAATTTCACCCCTCTGGGAGGTGTCCCCGATCCGCTCCACCCCTCCGAATTGTTGGCTGCATCAGTTTCATCCCTCATCTTTTTTTTGCTCGTTTTCATCGATTGTTCTTATTTCGTTGCGTTGTCGAAACGTCTTCAATACATTCACACTCAAGTTTCCTAATTTATAATGAGGCTCCCTTTGTTAGTATTCCACCCTCGAAGATTGTCTGTTCACACAGAATCACAATTATTGAAATGAATCTTGTTTATTAGAGAGAGCTGTGACAGCAGCGCGGTATGATCAATAAAGCAACAACTCGGACAAATATTATTACAACAATATCATGTCACGGTATGTACAACAGTTAAAGCTCGATGAGGGTTGGAGAGGGAAAGAGGGCGAGATGAGAAGAGGAGATTATTACTGCAGGAATCTGTATGCAGGAGGCGAAGAACCGACAAATATGGTGGAATGAAATCATTTCGATAGGAGAAGTAATGACCGTATCGCGTTCGAAATCCTAATGTCACAACGGGAAATTGGGAACAGGCAATCAATCAATCGATAATATGGGGCGATTATTAGCTAAACGAGACCGATGAGGGTACGGTAACGGGGATGGTCACTTGCTGCTGTTGCTGGGGCATAGTGGTCAGGATGAATTGAGTGAGGAGCGAACTCAAAGCGGCTTCGCGCTGGGCTGACTCACTGAGCGCGCGTTCGAGTTGAGCCATTTTCAAATCGCCCTCGAGCCTTCTTGCTTCGCTCAAGTTCCTCTCCCTCTGGAGCAGATCCATGGTCTGACGAAGGGTCTCGACCTCGTCCACCTTCTTGCGCATCTGCAAAATAGGGCAATTAGTATCGAGAACTAACTTTTTTAGGTTACCGTAATCTTATTATTCATTGGTCACATAATTAAAATAATGATTACCTGAGCGCGATATTCACGGGCATAGAGACGACGGTGCTTGCGACGTTGGCTACCGGCGTCAGCGACGTCATCATCGATTTCTTGCTGAGGACGACCCCTGAAAAAGCGAACGTAAGAATACGGTAGGATACGGTAATTAGTCAGTAATCGATAATCAAGAGATGGCTACCGTACCTCTTCAGCGGCCTCGGACTCGTCGAGGGGCTGCTGTTGGGGCTTGATTGGGTGGTCGTCGAGTGCGATTCGGATGTCATCAGGGGCATCTGAAGTCCGTCCTCGGTCTTGATGAACAGTTGAGCCATTTCGGGCATTGACCAGGCTGAAAATTGGGAAGGGTGAATCGCGAACTGAGTTGCTACCGTAATCGAAAAATATTGATCTTGATCAGGTTAATGAACTACAGTAATTCCTGAGGTAAAATTGAGCAGCCTCCGTAATAGCCAAATATTGATCGGTTAATGAATTACTCTCAAATCGAGCAGCTACCGTAATTATTGATTTGGTTAATGAACTACAGTAACCCATCGGAATATCACAAAAAATAGCAACCGTAATTGCGACATACTGACCAATTATGAAATCATTTAAAACATTAATTAGGCCGCTAATTACCTGTCATCGGAATAATCGAGGCTAGGTTGAACGCGGAAGGCGACGAAGAAGTAGACAGTGTAGACGGATGCATACACTAACGATTACTTATCACCGGATGTGAAGGGATGAACAGAGAGACTATCAGAAGTGAGCGCACAAGAGAGAAGACGAGTGTGAGCGAGAGAGGAGCGCGAAATGATACGGACTGCCCGCCTCTGACTCCCCTTATACCTCTCCTTATCTCTTGCGACACGTCACAGCGACGAGAGAGAACAATGTCCGACGAAATCAGCTAAGCCCCGCCCCTTTTTTGGGGCAAAAAACGCCCCCTCAGGAATGGCTCTGAATCAATCGCTTCATCCAAAGGCAACAAATCAACAATATGAGTCAACAACGATGAGAAAACATGGAATAGGAGCGAAAAAGCGGAGAAAAGACGGGGACGGACGAGAGTGTGAAACATAACAACTGTGCGTGTCTCTCTGTTCTTAGTCAGTGGGGGATGAATCAGAGAGCCGCTGGAGGAAAAAAACGATCTAGATCGGTCGGGATCTAACAACGAAAACGGCGGATTTAGGCTACGATGGGTTACGGTACTATTGATTTTCGAAACTGTCGTCGGGCGGGATTTTCGAAATTCATTCCTCCATCGCCTCCTCCTTGACGTCCTCCTCACCGTGCGAGTCGTTCAGCCAGTCCTCAACCTCCTCCTGCAACGAATTAGATTTAGATTACGGTAGGACCACGGGAGGTATCGATTTTTTTTGATTCACCAGAACGGAGTTGATCAATTGCATCAATTTTTAATGCTGTTTTCCCCCAGATTGATCCCCCAACCCCCGCAATCACACTATTGACCCATCAGAGTATCGTGTTGGTGCCGAACCCCCAATTTCCGGCCCCGCTACAGTTTCTATCTCACTATCAACTACTACGGCCTCCGCAATACACTGTTCGCACACATACACACCACCATCATCACATGGTTCTTTTCGCATGATATTCGTTTTCAACTGCTGATCGGGACTGTCTTCATAATTCCTCGCATTCCTGCGCCAATCATCATAGTCATCAACAGTCTCCTTTCGGCACGCGTGATTAACTGACATATTCTGATAGTGGCATCAGCGGAATGTTCGGGATCACTTCCGAAATCCAGTTTCCGGATCAAGCCTACCCCTTCCAATTCACATCATATCGAGTGGCGAGGCACGGCCGGAATGCCGATCAAAGCTCGCGCGACTCGGAAATGACCCACTCGCCTTATCGCTTTACCCAAATGACCTACTCGCATACGTAAGAGATAAGGGGCCTACGACGAAACCGTCACGTCACCGCCCAGGCCACCGCCCTGCGATGGCATGTTATTCAGCTGTCGTGCTCTTTGGCTTCTCGCGGAAACTGACGCGCCCCGAATTCCATACTAATTAATCAGCCACGATCGTGTTACTCATCGACACCCTCATCATCGTGTTGATCGATTCTCGGTCTAGCCCTTGGCTAACTCATAGATTCGTCAGATTAGGAACACATCCCATTGGAACTCAGTGTAGAGTTCTAAAAGAGTCTGAGTTCAGAGGCTATGCATGAACCCGGAAATTGATGATTTTCAACCGAGTTATTCCCACGATCGATCGTCTCTGCGCACTTTGTCCTTCCATACTGATCAACACAGATCGCATTACTCATTAGGCATTCCAGGCTCGGCGCCATTCCGAGAAAAATTATTTCCAATCGTGCCCGATTGTGAGTGTTCTTGTGTTTCCGGGACAAGACGTTTCCGTCCCTTCAGACACAGCGCCAATGACTCGGCGTTCGTCAAAACATCATTGCATTGCGAAACAACACAGGGAATGTGTCCTCTTTCCTGTGTGCCGATTCCTTTCGTGATCGCCATATCACTCAATAATATTGTACTCGTATACGTTTATCGTTTGTGAAAAGGGTAATGTAGTCCTCAGCGAGGACACATTACGTCAGTGCGTGAGTAGGCATGATGGCAATACGATAGTCGGTCGAGGGGCTCAAATTATCATATATGCAGTCCTCAAGCCGCGTGCCTTGCCGTGTCTATACACGGGCATTCATTCGCAAAGGATGTGTGAACCGTCTGGCTCAGTTCACATCAAGAGTTCATGTTGTATTCATACTGTCCTCTCCCTTAGAATGATCTCTCGTGTCCTCTAACTTAGCGTGACAAATGGAAGTCTGTGACTTGATTCATCTCCCTCTTATTTTGCACGAATCATCAAACCTCAGGGCTCACAGAACCCGCTCATCTCGTGATGTCAACGCGAAAATACCCTTCCCCTTCCCCGTGTCTCACAATAGCAAGGACTCTCAACATCTCAGTGCGGGGGTCGTAAATAGGAGTTTGATTTTGGAAGAACAAAGAACCCTCTGATTTGGAGAAACCGTGGCGTGTAGTAATTACTGCTCATAATTTCGAATACTTCGTCAATTTCTCCATTCCACCAGCCACTATGTTAACATTAGCCATAGTGCACATTCCCAGTATTCCAAAAGTCATCATGCGTTTCGAAAGTACTCGGGAAGTTTCTGGTCGCTTAATCACACGTATTTGATCACATGAGGATGACACAGTCGTGTTATCGGGTCACCGAGATCCGATTCATGGGGGGCTAAATTTAGCTCCATCACCAAAAGTGCCATGGTTCCTGATAGTCTGACTGATAGTGGCGTAGGAGACAATCCTTCCATGCTATCACGGCGCGAAGCAACACGCTCACGTCACTCACGTCACTTCCTATCAAAAACAACGACGCAATTTTTGGTCCGGAAAGACATATCGTTAATCGAGAGAGAGCCATATGATCATAATCGTCATTATTATCAGTGATTGTGGCTCAAAAATCTCGGGCGAAATGTCGGCGACAAAGGAGGCTTCTAATCTGATCCAGTCGATCAGACAATGCTAGAGAGCATGGCGAATCGAGAGACGCAGACGATTGTTCGACTATCAAGATTGCACACTTTTCGCAATCGTAATCTTTCACCGTCGTTTATTCCGGGAAGAGAAGGCGCCCCCGCGTTATCATAAAGAAAGAGATGATAAAGCGAGATATTCGTTCGTCTATCATGCGATGCCTCCCGAGCCACAGTTTACAACTGCGTTGGAAGGAAAAAGAGCAACAACGATGCATCGAAGTATGTTTGGCCGCCGAACAAGACTATGTCACTAGTACGTTTTGATGCACCAGTTTTGCTATACATGATGTACTGCGTGACCTAATTAACACAGTTAACAGGTGCATCTGAGAGCATTTTTGTTGTTGAAAAAAAGATGACGGACAAATCGAAGTTGCTCAATTTGCAAATATTTTGAAGAATCGGTGAAACACAAACCACCTTTTTACCGAATTTGATGCCTTCCCTTGTTTGGTTATAATAAAATATCAAATTAGCACGATATCACAAATGGAATGTGAGCATGCACTCCCATGTCACCGCCGGAACTACTTGCATAGCTGCGTAATGAGCTACTTTACACTCGGAAGAACCGCGCGTGCTATACTGATCAAATTAGTATGAGAGGTGTGAAATGAGGAACGGGCAGTGGCAAATCGAGCTCATAGTGAGAAGGTGAATTCACGCTTCAGCAGATGCTCATGGGTAGCGGCATGAACACACTTTGATACCAGAGTAGCACCGATTAGTAATAAACAAATTAGAAACCATCAATGAATCACCCTTCCTTAATCGACACAATAAAATAGCCCAGAGAGCAGGTGATTTCATGATGCGGAAATTGCACAAGAGCTAGCTGAAAATTGTAGTTGCGATGAAAGCGACATAGCCTACAAGCAAAATTAGAAAGAGCTCGTCCCATATCAGCCCCGTCAGTAATTCAACCAAAGCGCAGGCGTTTTCACGTCGCAGCGATTGAAAGCATGATTGCCCCAATTGCAGCACTGCCCCCCCCCCCCACTATATTCACCAGCACTGCAATCAGCGTGCACAAGGTGATTACATGCCACAACGATTGCGCAAGAGCAGCCCAACAGCTGCATCTATAATGTGATTGAAATTCAGATTCAATAGAAAGAACTCGCTTCTCCATTGCAGGCCAGCCTTTCACAAGTACTTCAACCAGCGCGACCTAGTGATTTCATGTCACAGCGATTACGCTAGAGCACTCATACTGCTTCCAATTCAATGGAAGATGGATATACTTCAACTTTGAAAAAGCCTCTAACCTGCTACTCGTGACCAGAACTATGTACAGAGCAGATAAATGACTACAACAATTAACGCCGTCCCTCCCTTTCCATTTCCAGTTGCATCGATCTTACATGTAATCGCACCTCGACCGTAGATAAATTAATATTTTAATTATTTAAATAGATAAATATCGCACCTTCTTCGGCTTGACCACTCCGGGCGGGCCGAAGTTGAGCGTCGTCGACAGCTTCTCCTTCTTCAGCTTGCCTCCCTGTAAATATTTATTATTTTATTTTATTAATTATTTAATTAGTTAGTAAAACTATTCGTCATTGCTTCACTATCACAATTTCGACAGGGCGCAAACGAGTTTCAGAATTTACATATGAGCGAGAATTTCGTAGCTCTTCAATAGACTGTACGGTTGTTGGAGTGATTAATAAGTAGCGAAATAAAAATTAAAACTCATGACCCATCGCTTCTCGGCTTCATTGTGCACCTATTAGACCATTATCTTACATGACCTCAGTATGTGGGCAGAATAATATTGAACAATAACAATATAGAAAATTAGTGATTCCGTGCTTAATGCAGCATGTATCAGCATTGAATGATTAGGGGCTTCAATTGCATTCCGAACTGCGCGGGGAAAAACAGTAGCAGCGACTTTTGAGCGCTATCAAGTGAAGCGCGATCAAGGGAACTTTCACAGGGCACTTACGAGTTTCAGCCAGCTCATATGAAAAGCGAATTTCACAGCTCCCCAATATGGAATAGATTCATGTTGCAATAATTAAGAAAAAAAAGTGACTTACTTTTCGAAAGCTGCTCAACTGACTATGAATGTGCAAAACCGCATATTTTTCATCGTGCCTACAAGTTTCACCGTGCGCTCATCTAACTAACAACTGCGCACGTCCTTGATTACAGCTCGATGTCTCGGTAACCAGTACAAATGTGTAAAATTAAAATGCAAACCTTCTGGTGCTTCTGGATCTCGACGTCGAGCGTCTTCTGGCGCTCGGTGACGGCGTTGAACAGCTGAGCGACGCCCCTGGATTAAATTCAACTAAATTCAATTATTTCATCGACCAGTGTTCGGGGAAATGTGTCTACATTGGCATTCGTTAGGTATAGGTGGAATGAGAATCGGTTTATCGACTTCCCAAATAGGTAATTCATGTTTCAACTAGGTCTGATAACAAACGAGAAACACGTCGATTTGTTGAAGTCAAGAAGCATATGGAAAGCTAGCAAAATTGATGCTTATACTGAACAATAGCCGGAATTTGGAGTTTCAAATACTCCCTAAAGGTCAGCTTTGGGAAGTTCAGCACTAATGATGACAAATTAATACATACTTTTGCTCAACACTAGAAGGAATAATGAATAAATTAAAAAAATAAAAATAAATAAATTAGCATTTAAAAACACTCACGAGGTGGCGATTCTGCGCAGCGTGCGCTCCTTGACACGGTCACGAACGACGTCCGGCTTCGTGAAGCCGAGTCTGCGATTATTATTATTATTTTATTTTTTTTAATTTTAGAAATTGACATTTGTGATCCCTGAAGTCGAGCCTAGACATCATTAACAGTTATGTAGTCCTAATGTGTAAATCCGAATACTGTTAAGATGATTGGAACATGAACTCAATTCCGACCAAATGATCTCGATGAAGCACAAAAATTACACTTGTTCATTTCCACCAACGTTCATTTCTATACAAAAGTTGGAATGTCCCTGTTTCTGGACCAATTAGCAGGGTGGGATCGCAAAAGAAGCGGAGAAAATACCACCTGTTGCACCCCTTTCGCCCTTATCGCACATTGTCTCGTGTGGTAAATAAAGATTAAGAATAAGAATAAGAATAAGAATATAAAAAAAATAGAACTCGCTCACTTCATCGCATTCTGCTTCTGCACCTGCTTCACGGAGAGCTCCTTCTTCGTCGCCCGCTTGACGAGAGCGCGTTTCTGGAAAATTAATTGAATTAATAATAATAATAACAATAATAATAATAATAATCTAAATTACAAAGTCAAGAATGTTCAAACTCTTCAAATTCACGTTTCCAATAGTATTTGTAACCTCCGAGAACTGATGAGAGTCAATCGGCGCAATTACTGCGGTTCAATATTGTCACCGAATTTCTGTGCTTCAAGAAGTCCTATTCACCCTGCGAAAATCAAAAGACCTCAATAGTGCCTAATCGTTTCGGAAACAACACAATTAACGTTTAAGTCGGCTACAGTGGGTTGAAGCACAGTTAAACTAATGATGAGCATACAGTAGTAGCCGCAATTCGAATTTGTCTTAATGTTGGCGTGCACACACCATTGAATGCACTGATCAAACAAAATAATCCATTCTGAAACTCCAGAAATCAGACAAATTCATGTTTCAGCTACTGCTCATCACCCAACTCCAAGTTTGTCCATAATGTTGTGGCGGAAGGCAAAAAATAAAATAAAATATCATGTCGTTTCTAGCTAATAACTATAGAGATTCAATAAATTCTTAATAGACGAATACTAGAGAAATACCGATTGCATTATCATTTGTTTTACCATTAAACATTCCATTTACTCTTCCTAGAGGACATGTTCAAAAAATGATACAGATTCAGTGGCCAATTGAATGTTTCACCCATTATAATTAGCGCAAGGGAAGTTCAAAATGTTGATTTCCTCCCGACTTCCATTTTCTATGAAATAATCAATTCCAGAAATTCAATACATCCCAATCACCCTCTCCTGCGCCCTCCTCGGGTTGGGGAAAGACACGGTCTCGGTTTTATTACCTATTCAGCTGTCAAATCTGTGTTTCACGTAATCTTGTTATCCCCAGGAAACGCAAACCATCAATCGCATTTCAAATGATCTCCTCGATATTAAAGATATTTACTAACCCTCTCCAGCGCCCTCCTCGGATTGGGGAAGGACGCGGCCTTGACCATCCCAAACTCCCAATTTAACCGACTCATTTATGCTTCACCAAGTGAATGTGACCACAAATAACGAGTAAACTATGATTTCAGAATGAAATATGTTTACTTACCCTCTCCAGCGCCCTCCTCGGATTCGGGAAGGACACGGTCTTGGTCTTGAGCGGCTTCTGCTTGTCCACGCCCGCATCCTCCTGAATTTATTTATTTATTATTTAATTTATATTATATTCAGAGGGCATATCACGCCTTTCAGGTAAGAATCGAGCTGACGGTGGGAATTGGCAAAAAACTTGAACTTGAGATCTTTATGGTTTTGGGCACCTCTAACCATGCCTAACCCACCCCCAAAGTGTCAAATGGTAGAAATCATTCCGGGGCTCCGGGGACCGGTGTGGATCCTGGGGTACTCAACTTCAACAGCCAATATCTATGCTCAAACATACTTTGCACGAAAATGAACACCTGATTGACCCCTAGTTATTTTTCGAGCTCTATCGATCTATGCGACTCGCATGTCAAAATTTTGCGTTTTACCCATGGTGCACTCCATGAGCTGTTTCTCGAAAATGTAGGAAAAGACGCTGCTCAAATTTCCAGAGTGGATGAAGATCGGTGAGCTCTTCCAAATGAGTTGTTTGCGCCCAATATAAACGGGGACTGGTGGGAGTTATGCCCTGTTTAGTTTTCGTGATGATTTGAACAAAATTTACTGCACACTTCTATTCATTGACACCGCTCTTGCAGGCGCGAATGGAGAGGAATGAATGGGTGTTCCGGAAATTTGTGTTGAAATTTTTTTTCAAATCATCACGAAAACTAAACAGGGCATAACTCCCACCAGTCCCCGTTTATATTGGGCGCAAACCACTCATTTGGAAGAGCTCACCGATCTTCTTTCTCTGGAAATTTGAGCAGCGTCTTTTCCTACATTTTCGAGAAACAGCTCATGGAGTATACTATGGTTAAAACGGAAAATTTTGACATGCGAGTCGCATAGATCGATAGAGCTCGAAAAATAACTAGGGGTCAATCAGGTGTTCATTTTCGTGCAAAGTATGTTTGAGCATAGATATTGGCTGTTGAAGTTGAGTACCCCAGGATCCACACCGGTCCCCGGAGCCCCGGAATGATTTCTACCATTTGACACTTTGGGGGTGGGTTAGGCATGGTTAGAGGTGCCCAAAACCATACAGATCTCAAGTTCAAGTTTTTTGCCAATTCCCAAGAATAGTCATTTTAGCTCGATTCTTACATGAAAGGCGTGATATTCGCAAACGGAATGGGATAGAAATCCATATCAATCAGCTAAAGAACTACAACTTTGCCGCGACATTTGCGATGGTTGTAACTGCGGTAATCGAAAACGACGTATTTTGAACTTCCACTTATTCGGAGATATCGTAGTTTTTCGAAGGACCAACTGACCCTATCGAGCACTGGCGACTGGCTCATGGCGTTCCGATAGGAATCAAATGGCTCGTATTATTGAATAAACTCCTAACGTCCTCCTCGCTGCTGGAGGAGGTATTGAACGGTTCTCAATACCTAAGCCCTAAGCGCTAAGTCTAAGCAGCCACAATGCATCATCATGAGTCTTAGCTTGTACGCACTCTATCTCGAACATAACGCTGACCCGGGGATACATTGTATTGCCCTAAATAGCCAACCTCCTCCTCGTGCTCCCTGTCCTCCTCGCTGCTGGATGCGACGGCGGCGTCGCTCTCCTCCGAGCTCTCCCTGATCTCGATCTGACCACTGCCTCGAACGACGGCCATTCTAAACTGAGAATCAATAAAAACTAGTAACGCGGATGACCAAAGAACGATGAAAATGTTGCGTATGAGCATCTCAATATGGGGATACAGATTGTAACTGATGCAAGCCTAATCGCATTCTGACACTTACCTCGCACGACGGCAATTCAGGTGTACAAACTAAATGTACTAAAGATGTACTAATGTACTAAAGAAATTGAAATCTCGGTTGCTAGTTCGCTAGGCGAGTTAACTCGAGTTTCAAGCAATGATGAAACATCAACAGGTCTGCAAAACATTTTTTCATGGAATTAATTATGTTCAAAGCTAAGGCCAGTTCCCGATCGATAGTTGAGAAGGTGAATATATAAAAATTGCAAAGCCCAAAAGAACGAATTCAAGCAATACCCATCATAAATAAGAGAGAAAACAGAAAATTGGTCATTCAGAACAATCTGTGGCGTTCAAAACAGGGCAGTTATGACGCAGCGCGAAGTCACCTACTCGGGTAACCACTTTAACGAATCAAAAAGCGACCCTATTGATAAATATAAGCGGAATTACATGTGAAACGAAAATACAAAAATTAAAAAGTTTGATGATTTGTTTTACAGTATGTAAATTTTTTGAGTTGGAGCAACAACTTAACTTAATTTTTTTCCCACCGTGTTTTTTTGCAAATTGTCGTGAATGAAAACTTCGTATTTTAGTCAAACATTACAACAAATATTATTATAATTATCAACAAAGAAAACCACAAAACCTTCAAAAAATTTGGAACGCTTCACGAATTTGCGTGTCATCCTTGCGCAGGGGCCATGCTAATCTTCTCTGTATTGTTCCAATTTTAGTATATGTTCGGAATGAACGAGAACTGGAGAGTGCTACCCGCTTATATAGGGAGGGCTCAGTGCGCAAGCTATCCGCGCCGGGTAAGAATACTCCGCCTTACGGATGGATTTTCGAAATTCTGCGTATTGTCTTTACACACTGTCTTTCCAGAGTCTTTTCGAAAGTCGTGTATATTCGAAATAGTGAGGAATCTTCACTGATCGAGTCGTTTCCTTCCCTCTCTCGTCTCTCTAACCATCTCCCGTCTCCATTCCTTTTGCATATCCCCCGCAGTCTCTCGCCTCACCCCTTCCTTTATGTACCCCTTTTCTCTTTTGCCGGTCACGGAGTGTCGTGGCGGGCACTTGTGAGCCAGCTTCTAGGTCGTAGATTATGGTGGAGAGAGTGAGGAAGGGATTCCTGGTCGGAATTCGGTCTACGACGACCGGGCGTCCGTGCCAAGCGATGCGTCACTAGGGGGTAAGACTCGGAAGGGTCTCTCTCCCGGGTGGAAAAGGACAACCGTAAGGCTCAGGCCCGAAAGGGAGCAGGCAAAAGGTTGCGCGCGTTGACAGTGGCCGGATAGCGTCTGCGAGTAGATCGACCTGAACAGCCCTTCTTATACCTCTCGACCCATAATCGCTTTTTGCTTTTTGGGATCTACTATCTAGCATGCCAGGAACAAGAAGTCACTCTTCTTATATAGTTTCTCTTAAAGCTCTTTTCTCTATTGTATCATTTTCCGAGTTACTTCTCAACCTCTGGCCTCTCAATGTGAACACTTTTCTATTCGACCTGTATTCTCTTTCGCATCTTACTACGATAACGACACGGTTTAGGATGTTTATTCACATTACAAATTTACAATACACGGATACCGGCACATTCCTTGCGAGAGACAGACAGAAAGATTCGAGTAAAATACGGCAATACGGTCGATCGATCGATAATAAGTGAATCAGAGGAGTACGGTAGCGTGGTGGGATCGACCCGTCATTCAAAAAACGTGTTCAGTAGCATAAAAATGGTAAGCAAGCGTGGTGTTCCCTGTGTGATTCGGCGACTATGGGGGCAGTGAGGGCGGAATACTATTAATATACATAAAATACCGAGCGTGTTAGGGCGGTCATGGGGGATACTGTAGGAGTAGGGTAGAGAAGAGGGGGTTGGGGTACGGTAGTCCGGGCGGTCAGAATACTTTCCGAGTGAAGGATGCGATCCGCTCACTCATGCCGTTCAATCGCTGCTTCAACCGAGAAGCCGAGGTAGTCTGGGAGGAGGCCTGAATTATGAGATTTATAAAATGGAATTTCCAGATCGCCCAACAATCCAACTTTTCTCACTGTGACACGCTGAGGCCTATGAAACTGGAATATCACACTTTTTTCAAAACCTTGCCTCGAGGAATTATTATTGAAAAATTAATCAATGCATTTCATCTACCCCCTGAAACACAACCCCCGTTTCAACTTGTTCCGATTATCGGATCTAATGTCAGATTCCGCGGCACGACCTTCCATTTGTCTATTCTTCCATGATCAATCATCACCAATTATCTCACCTTCATCTGATTCTTCCTGCTACCCGAGAGACCGGCAAGGATGGCGCAGTCGAACACCTGGAAATTCAGGCTGATTTTTCAACTGCATCCGAAAATATGCAAAAATAAATTTCAAATACGCTTCACTACTCGTTTGAAGCCTTTTCAACGATTCTTACCTTTGATTCTCCGCCATCTTCGCGTCTCAATCACCAAAACTTGGAAAATTTCACAATCGTTTGTCATTCTACGAAAATCAGTCTTCCAAAATCTGCGCCATTTCCGTGCACCAACCACGTGGTTGGTACAGTACTGTATACCTGCTTCAGATTCTGCTGCGTAACCGCCGAACACTCAAAGAAATCCGCCCCGATGGACGCAGCCAGCCTCCGTCCATGCTCCTGGGGAACACAATCCATGCCCCACGCCGCCTGGTCGACCTTCGTGCCGACGATGATCACTGGAATAGGAAATGAGATAGATTGGATGTGAACTGGAATTTATGGCGCAGTATCTTGGATTTTGTTAGTATCTCACTGGAGTGGATCGTGGCTTCTTATAAATGTCGAAAATAGTTAGTTGAATGCAACTATGAATCGAGCCACTGTGCAAAAAATATTTCATTCGATTGAGTTTCACAATTTATCACGCGTGTCACGTAAGAATCGAATAAACTTGTGCACATTGAAAAAGTTGAAATTAAGTTTAAGCCGAATTTGGGTAGTCCTAAGGGTCCCTCACAAGATAGCGTCGAGCTTTGTTCGATCTTTTCATTTTCAACGATGACAGACGTCGTCAAACTTTTTAATAGCCTAAAATCGTCAACTTTGGAGGGCTGTAGCTCAGCCCAGAGTGATTTTGGTGTCTACTTTGCTTAGAGATGAATTGTTCCAAATTGTCAGGAGAATACGCCTGTCAGTTGGGCCCATCGATATTTTCATTATTATTTTTGTAAACCGATTAAAACGTCTCATTTTTACTGCAATTTCGGGCCCAGGAATTTTATGAGCTCAATCGATAGAGCTCGTCGAGACGGTTCGAATGGTATGCTGTTCATATACTTTATTTCACTGGGCACTTGTAGAAATCCCCTTCCGAAGATTTATTTCGGACCCTAAAGCGCGTGACCTGAGAGACTGAGAGAAGTGCTCACTTTGATCTACCGCTGTCTCTCTCTTCCCTATCGATTCCTATCGCTGAGAAGCGATTCCTTTTGATTGTTTTGCATATCCAAAGTAATTTCTATGTGTACTAAATTATTTTTATATCATTCTAATTAATATTCCGTAACTAGATAATCACAATGCAAAACAGACAACAGTCGAATTCTATCCCTCCATATCTTCATCAATAGATCTCCCGATGAAGTCTTCCTCGTCCATTTTCAAGTACTCCACATCTTCATCCTCTTCTATCAAATGCACACGGAATATTGGAGGATAGAATAGATGGACACGGGTTGGAATTACTGTCGGATCGAGGAAGAGGAAAGTGATGAAGGAATCAGAAGAGGAGTCAGAGCTCGACGATGACGTCTTCATGAATGAAAGTGATGAAGAAGAGGATGAAGAAGTGGAGTACTTGAAAATGGACGAGGAAGACTTCATCGGGAGATCTATTGATGAAGATATGGAGGGATAGAATTCGACTGTTGTCTGTTTTGCATTGTGATTATCTAGTTACGGAATATTAATTAGAATGATATAAAAATAATTTAGTACACATAGAAATTACTTTGGATATGCAAAACAATCAAAAGGAATCGCTTCTCAGCGATAGGAATCGATAGGGAAGAGAGAGACAGCGGTAGATCAAAGTGAGCACTTCTCTCCGTCTCTCAGGTCACGCGCTTTTGGGACCGAAATTATCCTTCGGAAGGGGTTTTCTACAAGTGCCCAGTGAAATAAAGTATATGAACAGCATACCATTCGAACCGTCTCGACGAGCTCTATCGATTGAGCTCATAAAATGGGCCCGAAATTGCAGTAAAAATGAGACGTTTTAATCGGTTTACAAAAATAATAATGAAAATATCGATGGGCCCAACTGACCGGCGTATTCTCCTGACAATTTGGAACATTTCATCTCTAAGCAAAGTAGACACCAAAATCACTCTGGGCTGAGCTACAGCCCTCCAAAGTTGGCGATTTTAGGCTATTAAAAAGTTTGACGACGTCTGTCATCGTTGAAAATGAAAATATCGAACAAAGCTCGACGCTATCTTGTGAGGGACCCTTAGGACTACCCAAAAACGCATAGAAACATATGGGTCAAAAAATGTGCACAACACCCCCTGATTTTATTCGATTCTTACGTGACACGCGTGTTATGTTAAAGATGGAATTTCTTGACACTGTGATTTCTGTATGATATTCTCTTGAAGAAGACAAATAATTGCGAAGATACGCAAAATTTACTCTAAAATCCACTCACAGGGTGTATCTGGGGCTACTTTGGACACCTCCGGGAGCCACTTATTCACGACAGACTTCAGCGACGACGGATTCCCCATGTTTTTAGGTAAGTTTTAAGAGTTTCATCTTCTTTTGGACCCCAAAAATTGTCATTTTCACCCAAAAAAAACTCACATGCTGTATCCGGAGCGACCTTGGACACCCCCGGAAGCCACTTATTCACGACGGACTTCAACGACGATAGATTCGCCGTTAAACTTTCAGCGCCATCAAAGTCAAATTGCAAAAAATGTGATACTTTCCGTCGAAAATCACACAAAAGTAGCCACATTTTGCTCATTTCTAGTGTTATTTCTCTCTAAAATCACTTACAGGGTGTATCCGGGGCAACCTTGGACACCTCCGGGAGCCACTTGTTCACGACAGACTTCAGCGACGATGGATTGACAGTGGAGTAGACGAGGATGAAGACATTGGCGTCCGTGTAGGACAGCGGGCGGAGGGTGGTGAAGGAATCCTGAGAAAATAACTGGATTAATAATAGTGATGATAAATCGGATTGTTATGGAGTGACACATGTTTCAATAAATTCATGATACAACAGAGCATATCATAAAACGAAAGCGTTGTAGGACAGGGGACGAAGGGTGGTGAAGGAGTCCTGGAACATTACACTCAATGAGATGGAATTCTAAAGTACCCCTTCTGGATTATTTTTATGCTCTTATGCTTGTAGATGATACGCAACTAGGTAATGTCTTAGTATGGGAAGGGAGTTCACACTATAGTTCACTTGAAATAAACGGTTTCTTCATTCTGAAAGCTCTATTTTTACGAAATTCGCAAGAAATCATTACGATAGTCTTTATCTCATCATTCTCATCTCCACACATATGTTTCAAATATACTACAAATGTGGCTGTTAACGACTGAATCAGCAGTCGGCAGAGCGATTGGATCTTGAAAAAAAAAAGATAAAAAAACTTTATCTAGATCTTTTCGGTCCATACTCTCCCACTCTGGTTTCTCCCACCCACTGGGTACCCATTACCTCACCCACTGGGCGACGCGCATACAAACCAGTGGGTGAGGACCACTGGATTGTGCAAACTCCGCCCACTTTTAATGGGTACCCAGTGGGTGGAAGAAACCAGAGCAGTCAGACGTCCGATCAAGAGACCAATGCAAATCAAGAATGAATCCCTTACCGATCCCGCCGTGTCGCACAGCTGCAGCCGGATCGGCTGCTTGTCCACGCGAACGATCACTGCAAATGGGAAGTTGATCTTTGATCTTTGGTCTTTGATCTCTAATCTCTTGTACGCATTCATCAGTGTATTGAAGCTAATGTTTCAGTTGCATCATAAATGTGGCCGAATACTGGACACCGAAGTGAACCTAGGCCATCATTGTGAAAAAATAATAAGAAGAAAAAACGTCTCACCCGAGTAGTTATCGTACGCGGTCGGGGTGTAAATCTGCGGGAATCCATTGGTCGAGTAGGCCACGGCCAGAGCGGTCTTGCCCACCTCTGCATCTCCTACAAGCACGCACTTGAGCACGCGCTGCTCCTCCTCCATATCGGTGCTAAACAGCGTAAGTTTAGAAGCGGAATCGGGAAGATGCGCGGAACAATATAATATAGCAACGCGTAACACGTAACATTAGCACGCACTTGAGCACGCGCTGCTCCTCCTCCATATCGGTGCTAAACAGCGGAAGTTTAGAGGCGGAATTTCGCGTATCAGCGGAACGAAAAATAATGGCAACGCGTAAAAGAGAAAAGTGCGGTGGTGGATGATGATAAGGATGAAAGGGAGGCTTTTTACGACTGTAGGAGGCGCAAAGCAATAAAAAATAAGGGAGGAGATGAATCAGAATGCGATTCTGCCTACATTTTGTTGCTGATTGTGAAAGAATACATCAAATGTGAAAAGTACTGTAGAAACGCTTCTCAAACACGGAACTCTGGCATAACAGAAACTGATAAGAGGTTATGGTTCCACGATGGTTTCGTGCTTCCTAGTCTATAGAGAAAAAAGTATGGAATCTACCGGAGATTTACCAGAAAAATGAATATAACGCAAATTAAAGAGAATAAAGGAATACCGCAGAAATGAGGTTTCATCATTCCTAGCAAACCGAAAGAAACGAGAGAGATAAATTAGGTTGAAACGAGATAAGGAAGAGAGAGATAAGGTTGCAATCAGAGGGAAAAGAAGAGAGGGAAAGTGGGGAATGACCCCTGAGGCGAGGGAGGTGTGCACTCTCATTACTCTTTAATCCTTCGCTCCACTGATTAGAGAATGATAAGGCGATATGAAGAGAGATACGGCTCCCTGAGGCGAAGAGGGTCCGTCTCTTCATAATCTATGATCTATCTTCAGTCAGAGACCCTAGAGATTGTTGGGATCTAGGAGGGTCCTTGGGGTGGGTCAGAGACAGTGAGAGAGCAGGCATATTGAGGAGAGTGGCAGAGAAGGAGGAGAGATGGAGAGCTGATATACGTCCTTATGCGTCTTATTCTTCATAATTGAGAGAAAGAGATGAGAAGAGGGAGAACTCTCTCACTTTCCC
Source organism: Pristionchus arcanus (assembly GCA_900490705.1). NCBI lineage: Eukaryota > Metazoa > Nematoda > Chromadorea > Rhabditida > Neodiplogasteridae > Pristionchus > Pristionchus arcanus. The sequence continues at coordinate 52,156 of LS488531.1, read as the reverse complement.
ATGCTCTCTCGCCTCTCTGACCGGGAAAAGAGTGAGCAATGTCAGATCATAATGATGGGAAAGGTGGCGCGGAGGGCGGCTAACCCGTTTGGACTTTGCGCGCGCTTGGCGCGGTTATGAGAAATGCCAAAGGCAGCAATACCTTCCTTCTAGGGTTGGCTTATCGAGAAATTATCGAGAATGGCCTCTTCACTTGGCATACTCTCTCGCCGATCCGAGAAGTGAGAGAGCGCGGAGAATGAAGAGAGTCATTTCTCGACAAACCAACCCTACTTCCTTCTTGCGCTATCTCAATCTTCTTTCAAGAATGCATCGTTGGATTTGGAAAGAATGTAGTAAAAAGCGAGATAAGTAGAGGAAAAGATAAGGTGAACGCAGGTGGTTATGAGAAAGTCCAAAGGCTGCAACGTATAATTGAATGAAGTAGGCAAGGAAAGGTAATTTTCGCCCAAGGCCTCCCTATCTTTAGGAATATTCAGTTGGAGTCCTCAAGGAAGCAAAGCACGCTCGAATGGAGTCAAGCGAGGCATGAAGCGTTCCTTCAAGCAGTAAGACATCGCATCATTCGGAGTCTTAGCGCTGATGCGACTAGGGGATCCTAAAATGAGCGAGGCAGGCTTATGTGACTATAGTCGCTTAGATTGGACGAAGATGACGCTAACATAGTAAGCCTCTAATGGAGCTTATGCGGTAGACTATCTATTTTCAATTGCTGTAGATTCGATTGCTCGAAGCAGTGCGCATAGGCCAATAAACGAGTGTCGCTGCATCATTACCACCCTACTAGAGCTCGAGAAATGATACCGCCGTCTCTTCATTTTGCACACTCTCTCGCCCGCTCGGTCGACGAGAGAGTGTGTGAAATGAAGAGACGGCGGTATCATTTCTCGAGCTCTACACCCTACTGCACACTGTAATCTGAGGGTGTATGCAGTAACCGAGTAAGAATAGGATGAGACGAGGGACTATTGGTGACAGTCCAACCCACTCAATCTCAGTTGGCCTCGCACTGCACTCACTATCTATTGCCAGTCAGAGAAGCGAGAGAGCATGGCGAGATGAGAGAGTCAGACGATAGTGGCCTTGGCGCCAGCAGTGGCAGATGGTAAATCTAGTGGTTCTGGCACCCGATCCATGACCCAAAGTGGACCCAGTGAGCGGACCCATTAAACGGGGCGTGGTACCATTGGAGTGGGAACCAGGAACCGAGCCAATCCAGAGCCCATTAATGACAGGTGTGAAGTTAAGCCGAACAAGGAACCATTTAAACGGGGCGTGACACAGTTAGATTGGGAACTAATCGGATCCGGGACCCATTAATGCCAGGTGTGGATTTGAGACGGACAAAGAAAGTGCGAGGGGTTTAATGGATTGTGCAAAATAGGAATGTATCTTACCGTTCGGCGAGTCCTAATCCCTATGCACGGCCGAAGTAAAAATATGGTGGTAAAATGTGCACCCGGGAGGATTCAATAAACACTAGAATCTCACGGAAACTGATGCGTGTGTGTGGCGGGCCGGCGTTTGATCAACCGATTACATTCAAAGATTAGAGTGAATAGCGAAATGAATAACGGGAAGAATCAAAGGGGCGACTCTAACCGGCGAGAGAGCATGCTGAATTGAGAGAGCTAGTCAAGTCAAGGGACTGGATCTGTTTCTTGCCTCCCGCGCGCCCTTCCCATAATAATAATCACTTTAGCGTTCGCTCCTCTCTCGAACTCTGATTCTCTCCCTTTTCCATGCTCTCTAATACCTTGTCTGACCTGCGAGAGTAAGGGCAAAATGGAGATGCGATTGTGCAATGAGTGCGTTATTAGACGATCGCGCTCGGAGTAATTACAATATGGCGCGCCAGATGTTGAAAAGTAAGCTCGGATTTCGAGAAGTGGAGCCGGGAAATTCAAAACCGGCAAGTTCTAAAGTCCCAGTTCTGAGCGAGCATCGAGTCACTTCCGCTTGAAGCCGAATGTGATGGTGAGTAGAGCAGAATATAGGAACACATTGTAACAAACCACAATTCTGATTGAATACGTTCAGAAAAGGAAAGAAGCAGATACGTTTCAGAGTCAATTCAAGAACCTCGATCAGCGCATATCTATGATTATTCATTGGTCTTTTCTTAAAAAAAAATATTTGAAAAATGCTGCGACTAG
>LS488531.1:0-45000 GCA_900490705.1 Pristionchus arcanus | reverse complement strand
TAATAATGGTTTTGGAGCGTATGGTACAAAAAGTACAGTACGACTAATGGGTTAGGAATGATAGACAGACTTGGAGCTAGGGAGGATGAGGACATTCCCCGGGTGTGCATCATTGTCATTAACAGGTATGGTAAATGTGAAAATGAGGTATAGAAATGAAGGGTTTAGCATTGAGTTCAATGGGTATTGGGTTAGGAATGATAAAAGGCTTCGGAGTTGGGAAGGATGAGGACATTCCTCGGACGCGCTTCGCTATCACTGACAGGTACGTCTTAGCGTGAAAATGAGAAAGATCGATTTCGGCACAACAATTTACGTTGGTATACGGTTCAGCGAGAGTACGAATGTTTTTTTTCAACCAAAGTTCTACGACTATTGAAATAAGTGGGAGGTCGTACTCTTATCCATTCGGTGAAACGTACCCGGAAAATTCCCCCGAACTCTACATTCTCACTTGCTCAGGTCGACCCATTCTCCCGCCTTCCTCCCTGCCACCACCAAATCGCGTCGGACTACTACTGTATGATCAGTTGCAGGTAACAACTAATATTAAATTTCTTATCAGAAAAAAATCAGATAATTTGCAATTCCAGCATCGTTCATGACTATTATCGCTAGAAGCCTTGCAAAAGTCTCCCAAGACCAATCCATTCTCAGCACTCCGGCTATCCCGATATCTCCACCTCCATGCGCCCCGACGATCTCTACCGATCGATGATGGCCCTGCACCGGCCACGATCTACCCTGGACCTGCCGTCGAGGCTGGCTGGAGGTTACGGTAGGAGTTCTTTAATGAAATTCACCTACCAATCATCATCCATTGATCGCTCATATGCGAGCTCATAAATAGGCAGATGAGAAACATGCTCAATGCTCTCGTTTCGGTAGAGGCGAGAAATAATGGGAAAGTAGCAGAACCAGATCATTACTCGCATTTAGGCAGCTACGAGTCTCTACGACCGCTGCGAGTTGGCTCGCGCTCTGCAGTGAGGATACTGGATAGTCGAGGTAGGTCATGAGTTCACCAGTCCCATCTCTCTAACCGGAGATCCTTCTATTTCTAGATCTCTATCGCAATATTGCGTGCACACTCACAAAGGAAATTGATTTCAGAACTTGAGGTGGGATTTGGAAAAAGCGATCGCTTTCAGATCGTCATGAGCGTCTGAACGACCGCCCTCACACCCTATCCGGAGCCGGCAATTACGATGACTATCGGCCGGTCGGGAAGGCCGACGATTATCGATTGGTCGATCAAAGAAGGGAGAGCAGGGACGACTATCGCCCATCTGGGCAGAGAAAGGAAGAGAAGCGGAGGGACTACTATCGATCTGTTGATCAGCGATTGGAGAGTCGAAATGGGGATATGAAGAGGAAGGAGGATGAATATCGAGATCAGAGATTAGAGGATAGAAAGGAAGATCGGAGGAGAATTGAGGAAGAATATCGATTGATCGACCAAAGAAGGGAGACTCGAAAGGAAGAAAAGAAGTGGAGAGAAGATGAGTATCAACGAAGTAAAGAGAACGAGTATCGATCGGTCGATCAAAAAGTGGAAGATGCAAGGAGTCGATTGGAGGAGAGGAGGAGTAGAGAGGAGAGGGTGGAGGACGATTATAGGTAGAGTTCTCTTTACGATTTACGACTTTAAAAATCTATGAAGAGGTCAGGTTAGGTGAGAGCTCTGAGGTGCATGCCGTGTGATTCTTATTGGAAAAGTTTCCGGATTTCCAATAAGGCGAATAAAGAACCGATCTGACCTGATCTGAGAATGAGGATCACTTATCGAACCCTAATTATAGGCCAAGGAGGGCCAGAAGGGAAGAAGAGGACAGGGACTCTTCCGAAGAAAGAAGACACCAGAAGCGACCGGTGACAGTCACCGCGGAAAGTGAGTGATTTTCAATAAAATGGCAAATACTCAAGTTTCAAAAAGTCACCGTCTCTAAAAATGTCAAGAGAAATGTCAAAAACGCCCACTTAGCGAATACCCCAAATACAATAATATCTATTCTATAGAAGAATATGATAAAAATGCGAGAAACCCTAAAACTCAGGTAGCTAGCGAATAACCTTTAGAACGAAAATGATGAGGAATTGCATAGAAACGGGTGAAAATGTCAAAGTGACGTGATTATTTAGCGAATGAAATAAAATAAACAGCCAAAAACGAGAAAGTAGGATGTTTTGGTCGATTCCCGAGTCAATTCGTGAGTGTATCAGTGCTACGGCTCATCACTTGTGTGTTCTATTTGCTGAGATATACAAGCCAATGTTTGCGCAAGTGAACAGGAAACCGAGTGGCAAAACAGGGAAAACACGAGTGTACAAGGAGTAATTATCGATTGGGAGATACCGTAACCTTGATAACTATAAGTGAATATCGATTAGTAGATACCGTAACCGTGCCTCAAAAACGGAAAAACCGATATTTTCAGGAGAAAAGGCTCGCCGGTGGCGTAGCGCAAGCGATCTACGGGAGGCCCGGAAGAAGGTACGGTAGGATTACGGTATCTCATTCCATTCCACCCTCTTTCCACCCTCTATCGCGGGATTGCGGTAAAAGTGTAGAGACGATTAGGCGAATTCTTATGAACAGAGCAACCCAGAGTGGTGCGATTGGATTACGGTAGCTACAGTACTGAATACCGTATCTCAACAGGAGGAGGAGGCGCGGGAGCGGCGGAAGCAGAACTGGATCCCGGCCGTGACGGAGCCACGACCGTTCACGATGAGCACGAGGTACGGTAGGGAATACGGTAGTACGGTAGCAGAGTATGGTATTCGGTTACGATACTAGATTACGGTATCAAATACGGTAATCGATATAGCAAGACCGTTCACGATGAGCACGAGGTACGATAGGGAATACGGTAGTAAATCGGGGCGACTAGCATGGTTGCGCTAAACGCAAGGTATACACTAGGAATACAGAGCAATCTCAACGCTACAAGTGAGAAATGGTTGGAAAAAATTGATTTTTTTGTATAGAAAGCTTACAATCATTAACATTTATTCGCTCGACAAGCACAATAGGGTAGTTGTGAAACATAACCCACAACTGGAAATAATGAGCCGAGTAGCCGTGCGCAAAGGGAAGAACTCGAGAGAGTATGCAAAATACAGAAACGATCACTGGTCTTTCGAACTCTAATGAACATTTTATTATTTTCTACAACTGCAATGACTTGGAATCAATATTCGTACGTTACCAGATCCAAATAAAGGAAACAGTGAAACATATCCAAAAGGCGGCCAAGTGCCTGGAAGAGGAAATGAACCATGTTTGGGGAAGAATTCGAGAGAGTTGACCGTTGATCACTTGACGCAAACCCGCACTTCAATCAACGAATCAGGATGGTTTATGTGTCACGTAAAGGAAGTATCTAGTTGTTGATTCAACAATACATTCCTGGCGATGGTTATGTTTCACATTTCGAGTAAGTCGATCGAAAGAATGTCAATGGAACACGGACACGGATGGTTATAATAATATTTGTATTTGAACTCTTTTCCTATAATTAGACATTTTGTGAGGAACCACTCCAAAAGTGAAGAACTCGAGAGAGTTGCGCGTTGATCACTTGACGTAAACCCACCACTTCAATCAAGGAATCTAGATCATTGATGCGTCACATAGAGGAAGTTTTGGGACAAACAATATCGCTTAGGATCCGGGATATCATTAATAAGAATCCAGAATTGGTTCAAGAATGCTAATAAATTCTACAGGGAGCCCATCCGCGCTCGGTACAGTCAGCAATTCGTGGATAAGCTAGTGGAGAAGAGGCGGAAGGAGGAGGAAGAAAGGAAAGGAGATGAGGAGAAGCAGATGAAGTACAAGTACGTGTTAATAAGATCAACAATCAATTTTTGAGTCTGACCCTCTCTTGATCGTATGCTCTCTCTCTGGTTAGGTAGAACCATAGAGAATTCAAATAAATTAATACTGGGAACCTTGATAGTGCAAATGTAAAATGAGGGAGAGGATGGGAGGTGGTGGAGAAAAGGAGAAAGGAAGAGGAAGAAAGGAAAGGAGATGAGGAGAAGCAGATGAAGTACAAGTGAGCATTTGTATTCAAAATACTTCAGGCTGTTCAGACCGTGAATTCTAATATTTCGGAATACGAAAATGAGTCGAGCTAATCACAAATGAGACGATTATATTGTTTTTGCGTTTGAGCCCCATAAACGGGAGAAGAATCATCGCAATTTAGAAACAAACGCGTTTATTATATTGCTGAAGCATATTTCAACGAAATAATTTCGAATAATCTCCATTTGGAAGTGTCGGTCAGAGAAGCGAGAGATTATGTGAAACTGAGAGAGCCAGACAACGAATTTTCGAAAATGATTCAAAGCCGTACCCGAATCAACTAAATTTTTTTTTAAATCGAAAGTGTGATGTGGCGAACGAATATTGAGTATTGATTTTTTTGCGAACATTGACCCTGCATCGATTGCTCACAAAGAGAAAGTCGCGTATTTACGAAATTTCTGAAGCATATCAAAAGCATATGAAAAATATATTGAGAATGGAAAATAAAAGTCAAAATCGCAGATTCCACGCCGTCCCAGTGCCCGAGTCAACCTACACACCCACAAATCCGAGGGTGCTGAGGGAGGAGTATGTGGAGGTACGGCAGGATATGGTAGCTAGATTGCAGTGGTCGCGGCTACAGTAGTATGTCGATGCACGATACTAGAGAATACGGTAACATAATTTAGATTATCATTGAGAAGTAAAAAGTGGGTACATGAGTGCCGCTAACAAAAACTTTGCTTCTCATTTGCCGAGTGCCAGAAGATAAACAGTTTAAATTGGCGCATCTGGAGTTGGAAAGCGACAAATGTTCACAGACAGCGAGAAAATTCAGTTTTTTTCCCCAGTGCTACTTATAATCACTGTTTGTACTCTCTAGAAAGTCAAAGCGTGAGTTCGAATCAAATTAGGGTCATACAAATAAAATAAATTGTGATAATTGCAGGCAGTACGGGCGCGCACGCAGCAGCGACTCGCAAGGTGGAAGAGCAAGTCGAGTGATGAGTTGTGGGGTGAGAATATTAATTAATTAAATTATTAAAGGGAATAGTGGAACTAATATTCAATGATAATGGCAAGACGAATCGACAAAGCACAATGAAAATTCCGTTATAACGGGTTATCTTTCAACTTTGGTATACATTCCAGAAGAGAGGAAAATTTGCAATTCGTCTGTCGCTGAAACTTTAAAAAATAATATTCGTGAATTTTTATTTGCAATCTGAAAAGCCCAGAGAGAGAATCTGAGAATACCAAGATCCAGAGAGAATGGGAGGAGGGGGGTTCGAACGAGTGAAGCGGTGGGGGGGGGGGTGAGAAGGAAGAAGGGAGTGGATCAAAGAGAGTTGATGCATTCAATCGAACGCTTCGAAAGAAAATAATTCACGATTCGAGTGGATAAATCACCAATGTATTATTTAGAACCAAACAATTCAGAGACCATGAATCATTGGCAATATGTTCCAAGTTCCCCAATATGTTCCAAGTTATATTCTACGTTTCGATAGAACAACGCATCAATAAATTCCTAGAATCACAAAAAATAGAGACCACAAATCATTGGCAACAGTTCCGGACAATCGTCAAGGGTTTCGGAACGAGTGAGAATGCGATAGGGGAAGAAGGAAAGGGGTGGACTAGCCCAATCCCCCGTTTCCTCTTCTCTGGCCCGTCAGAGACTGCTAGAGAGCATGCAAATAGGAGAGACGCAGACATTTTCGTCTCTAACGGTCAGACAGTGCGAGAGAGCATGGGGAACCGAGAGAGTCAGAGAAATGACAAGAACAAGCAAACAGCGCCATGATCTGTGTGGAGAACAGGGGGACGATCAGGCGCTCTCTCAGTTCGCAATGCTCTCTCGCCGGTCAGAGAAGCGAGAGATCATGGAAAAGTGAGAGAGTCAGATTGTTGGACAGGGAAAGACACCTGATTGACGGGGTGCGATACCCTTTGAGCCTATTTGGGCGGGCAAAAACTTGGAAACCAAGAACATCGTGGTGGTGCGAGAACCGATTTTACCTTTAAAATATACGGTATATGATAGCCTATTAAGCTGCTGATGGCTTAACAATGTAGCGGACATGCACACAATCACGTTAAAGGGGGGAGGGCAACAACCGCGCGGGCGACTATGCAAAGTGAGGAATGAGAGGGCGCACTCTCTTCATTTCGTACGCTCTCTAGCTCGTTGCCTGCTTTTCAGGGTCACTTGGCAGGCAGCCAATTGATCATAACTCAGTTCAAACAAAAAATGGTGACTTGGGAGTTTTGAAAGTGTTATCGGGTAACAGCGACCCACCACCTCACATCGAGAACTCAGTTAGTCAGATATTCGTGGGACGCCTTCTTTAATGAGTATGAAATTGCTATGATGAGACGAAAGGCACAGATAATTATTTTTATGAAGAAAATTGGATGGAGAACTAAACATGCTCAGTTTGATTCGTACTTGGCCGAATGTTGAAACGTAACTCATTCCGATTTATTTTCACTGAAAAAAAATCGAATCGGCATTTGACACAAGTATAAATTCCCGCACAATGAAATTTACTGCTATATTTTTCAGTCCCCAAATCCCGCCCAGTCCCTCTGTCCACCTACATTCCGCCCAAGTCCTACGCTATTAGCAAATCAAAAGTCGATCGAAAAATATATTTTTGTGAACTATCTCTGCACCCAAAATCATTGGAACAGTGAATTCCGAATGAAATAACAGGCGTGCAACGTAACTCAACAAGGCGCTTACAACGTTATAATTGACATTGAGCGATAAGAAAAGGCAACTTTGAATAAATAACTATTTTTTCAGTCCCCAAATCCCGGCCCGTGCCGCTATCCACCTACATTCCACCCAAGTCCTACGCGATGAGCAGATCGAAAAGTGCGCACGAGAGAGCGTTGAGGCTGCTTACGGAAGCGTCGACGCCTCCGGGATTGAAGGTATGTGATATGGCTAGAGTAGCTAGAGTAGGGTTTAGGTAGGGTTAAGGTTGGTTAGGGTACTCTATCGTAGTGAAGTAGATTGGCATTGAGGTTGCTCACGGAAGCATCAACGCCTCCAGGATTGAAGGTAGGTTTACTGTAGGATTAAGGATAAGGTTTAGGCCGGCTAGGGTAACCTTTGACGGGTAGTTCGAAGAGTGCGAAGGGTTGTGGTAGGCTAACAATATGGCAGACGAGCATCGGCGTGCGCCAAATAACTCGCAAAAGTGAGGAGCAGGGAAGAATGTGTCTCGCCCTAACCAGCATAGTCGAACCGAGCGCGTCCAATCGGCTAAAAGAATGAAAACAGTGGGGTTGAAGTGGATTGATAGTAGTGAAAGGAGTGTGATACAAGGCGGTATGATATCTGCGCGAGTGAGAAATGCATCAAGAGAAAGATAGAGATGGGGTGGTATGCATCCGCCCTGCTGTGAGAGCGGCGGTGAAGGTCGGGTTGTTTCGGTTATCGAAAATCGATAATCGACTACCGTACTCCTAAATTGTTCTAGGAAAAATCAATGAATATTGGCTACCTCGGAATAACTAGAGCTTCATCTGTGCCGTAGGAGGAAAAGGGACGTCAAGAAAATTAGATACGTTTCAGGATTACTACAAACTGAGATGGGCAAGTGATGGTTGATTTATTTGAGTTTCTTTTGGTAAAATAACAATAATTACACTAGGCGAACACGCAATAATTAAGAATCAAGACTACCGTAATTAAATACAGACATTAGTAATCAATAATCAGCTACCGTACTCCTACCGTAATCCCTTCCAGGAGCATGAAGCTCGTACGCACGTGCGCACCGCCTTGAGGCATCGACCCTGCACCGGGGACTTCTCGCAGCATCCCGTCCCCACCAGGTACGGGAATTCAGTATGCCATAGCTATCGAGGACTGACTTTTCATCATGCAGCATGCAGTAAATTCTCGAGAAGGGATCGATTTTAGTCAAAAATACGAAACTACAGTACTTCAAACCGATCGCTAACTGACTCCATTACAGTATCCCCAACTTCAAGGAGCTCCACCGTCGATTCGAAGAGAAATTGGGCGATGCCCAATACAAACCGCCCACCGTTCCAGTTCCCTTCAATTTCACGCATGGAACGGGGAAGAAAACGCATGAAAAGGCTAGTTTTTCGCAAATTTCATGGTAAAAAATCATAAAATACGTAGGCGAATTTGAGAAATTTTCCCGTTATTTGTGCTAAATCAGCAAGAAATGGGAGGAAAACGGATCGAAAAGCAGCGTAAGAAATGCAAAGACAGTGAGAGGAGGCGTAAAGAGATGTGATAATCACCTTGGGAGAAAGGGAGATGGAGATAGGGATAGGGGGCTATCTTTATAATTCGTATTCCCTCGACGGTCAGAGAGGTGATAGAGCGAGGAAATGGGGAGATAATGACCAGTTGATTGGGGGAGAAAGGGGATCATTCTTGAGATTCCGCGCGTATTCTTGCGCAGTTTTCATTGAAATGAGAGCCAAATTTGTGATATTTAGGAAGAAAATATTTAAAAATACGCAAATTTCGCTCTAAATGATGGCATTTATTGATGATATCGTGATAATGTTCGCCAAATATCAGTGCAGTAATGATGAAAATACGTGAAATGATCAAATACTCGACAGAAATAGCGTAAAAATGAACAATATTCAGTGTATTGAGGACGATCCACCGGAGAAGAGGACAGATTTTCGCCCGATCACCAAGCATTCTCCCTCACCTGTAAGGAAAACGCAAGCCAGCGAGATGAGAGAACGAGCGATTCGGTAATTATTATTTTTTATATTTTTTATTTGCCACAAAGATGCATGCGAAAAATTAGAAAAGCCGTCTAAGTCGAACAAAATAGTAACAGTGAAACGTAACTCATCAAGCCAGACGGGAGCGGTAACAAATGGAAGTGCGCGAAATGAGATGGTTTGAACAACATTTCGTGCTAAAGTTACAACCTTACCGCTGAATGATAATTGGCAGCAAAAACGAGGCAATTCGCCAGAAACAACGGGGGTGATTAAGAGGAGCGCTTAAGCACTTGAAAATACGCTCAGAGTACAAGTGAAGCATGCTAAGAGCCTCACACTGGTAGGTTACAATGAGCCCTATCGCTGAACGATAATTGGCAGCAAAAAAGGGCCAATTGAATGGGCTAATTCGCCAGAAACAACGCGGGGTGATTAAGAGAGGAGGAAAATTGGAAATGCGAGTACAAGCGAAGTAAGCTACCATGGCTTGTTACAATCAGTCCAATTTCGGCGATAATTGGCAGCAAAAAAGAGCCAATTCACCAGAAACAACGCGAGGTGATTAAGAGGAGCGATAATGCGATTGGCCCCTGCGGGCGGGGAGTGATCCTTCCTTCTCCGAGAGAAAGATTAGGAGGTTAAGAGGGGTTGAGAAATTGAGAAGGTAGAGGGCAAGGTTTCGTAGCAGAAAAGTATGAAAATGGCGTCGTAGTGCAGCCACGTGCTGTGAGTAATCCTTGGTGGAAGAAGCAGGAGCAATACACATCACAGAACATCGAACCAAATAATTGACAAGAATGTTTCGATGGCTTTGCGCTACGTGAAGAATGGGAACTTCTCCCGCGCTCCTCAAGAGGATTATGATGAGAATTTTTCGTCGTTAAATGCAAAAGTTTGAGTTCACAACTGAGTTCACGGAGACAAACTCTAGTCTGTGCTGATCAGACTGAAGGTGCAAATTCATAAGAGATATGATATGGCAAAGGATAAACGGGTGCGAGCAAAACCATAGTATAGCAATGTGGTTCGTCATTGAGGAAGGAATGAGGGACCACAACTTTCTAGTCTCAAGAGGTTCTGCGAAATGCATGGTTCGGTTATCCACAATGAACAAGCGAACCCAGTAAACAACGAAACGGACAGAACTTTTCTACATCGTGGAAAGAAGGGTGGGGGAAAGATCTTCTCCGAGGGGGAGGGTATACTAGAAAAATAGATAACCACAAACTAACAATAGGTGGATCAGAATGTTTCATTGCGTTTGGGTTGAGGAAAGAATGGATGGGGAACCTCTCTCTCTCGTCTCAAGAGGTTCCCATACACACATGCAAACAATGGGGAGAAGGGTTCACACGGCACATTCTCTAGAGGTTTCTAAATGAAGAATGGGGGTAAACCAACTAATCCTGGAGGTTTAACACCTTCAGCACCTGTTTGTAGAAGTTTATGAGTGAAAAAGAAGCAAATATATTCGAAAAAGTATTCTAATCCTGTAGGTTCACACTTTACTAATCCTTTGAGGAAAATCCTGCAGACTACTCGCAAAAAAATGAAGAAAAAATTATTTGCAGGGAAAAGCTTGAATTGCGCACCTCGGAGGTCGTGCGAACAGAGGAGAGGAAGCGGGAGGAAAGGGATCGATTCCTGAGAAATGCTCATCGATTGAAGGTTAGTATTGCTTGATGCTCCTAGATCGCGCTGTTGTGGCCACTCAGAATGTGAGCACACCAAGTTCGAAATACGGGAAAAAAATATACAAAATAATCGCCTCTTTATTTCGCACACGCTCTCGCCTCACTCACCGGTGAGAGAGTACGAGGAGTGAAGAGACGCTTACTCTTTTTTCGAACTCTACTGAGGATAGAAACAGCAGAAAAATATTTAAAAAAAATTAATTGAAGGCGCTCGTCGGCGAGAGGAAGAGTGTGGAGGACGAAATACGGGTCAAAGCGGAGCAAAAGAGGTAAAACATTTTTTTTAAAAGCACTTTTTCACGGTATTCTTGATGATAGGTAAGGGTAAAGCTTTCAATTAGGGGGCCACACGTTGAAAGCCATTCGATAAAGCCGTCAGCGCATCTGCTTCCGTGGCGCAATCGGCAGCGCGTTCGGCTGTTAACCGAAAGGTCGGTGGTTCGAACCCACCCGGGAGCGATAACCTTTTGCCGACTTTTGCTGAGCAAGTTGCGCATTGTTTGTCTCGTAGTATCAGTGACTTCCTGTTACGAGTGGGTCGAGGAGCATAAATGTTGATTGCTCTACGATGGAGTGAGATGGATCCCCTATCATTGGTCAGAGAGGCGAGAGAGCATGGGAAAGTGAGAGAGTCAGACGATGCTGGGGGTGATTCGCGGGGTGGGGGAGTGATACCCACTCCTTCCCGCGTAACAACCGTGCGATCGTAAACTGACCATTTTATCCTTGAGCGCGCCTTAATCACTAAACCTAATTAGAGCGAGGAATTGAGGGGGAGATCCGGAAAGTATTCGAAAGTCATTGATTTTTAGACAACTGCTACGCCAGATGACATTGAAGTAAGAGTAGTAGGCATCACTTTCAGCTATGAGTGAAACATAGTTGAAATCTGGGGAGGCGAATCAATTAGATGGAACTCAGTCAAAGAACACAGCCTTGCAAGCTAATTGTCCTGAAATTTACGGAGAACTCTCCATAAAAAAAGATAACTGAAGGAAATGTTATCTTTCAGATTAATGATATTTATAAGGTATTTTGACGCGCAAAGACAGTTACATTGTACTTGCAAGGAGATTTACTACTTGCAGACATCGGTGAAACATTTTTGGGATTGATTCCAATGAAGATTGAGCATGACTAGACTTCGTCCATTCAACCTGGACAATCTGAAATTAATTCTAGGCGAGAGCTCGTCGAGCGACAGCGTGACTACGAGAAATCTCTGAGGGAGATGAAGGACCGGGTTGAGGATCGGCCACTTGTCGTCGAACGGCAGGGGATAATCAGTTCACAGAAAGCGTTGCAAAAACGGTAAGAATTTTTGTCATTAGTCTACCGTAATCCAGTTGGGTGGGTCAGACGCCTAGTAGACTGGAGGGTAGTGAAATGGTAGCGAGAGGGAGGGATGAAGGACCGGGTGGAGGATCGGCCTCTTGTGGTGGAAAGGCAGGGTATCATCAGCTCACAGCAGGCGTTGCAAAAACGGTGAGACCCTAAGAAAATATTCCCGTAACTCAGCCAGTCGGGTGGGACAGACTCCTAACAAGGGGAATCGTAGAGGGATTAGCAGATGAAGGACCGGGTGGAGGATCGACCACTGGTAGTGGAGCGCCAAGGCATCATTAGCAGCCAACAGGCGTTGCAGAAACGGTAGGATCAGCGATGGATTACAGAAGGGACCGCCTTCAGCACAGTTAGACAACTTTCGTGTGAAACTTTTTTGGAAAAGCGAACAATCAGGCATCATCTACTACAACAAACATGCATTATTTTAGTATTTTTAATAATTATTATTGCCGCAGATTCGACCAAGTGATGAAGAACGCGGACACCGCCATCTCTCAGCCGGATGTCGCCGAGAAGAGGGAGAAGAAGGAGGGAGGACGGGAAGAGAGCGAGGAGAGCGGAGGAACGTTCGATGTGAAAAGGGAGGAGCTGAAGGAAGGGGTGAGATTTTTGCCCAGTTACGTTTCACTGAATACTGAAATAGCGCGGAGTTAGTTTAATATTAGTTATCGTAACTTTTTGTAGAATAGAAAATATTACAAAATTGATTTACAAAATATATCTAAATTCCTTTGGCGCAATGAGCGCAAACCAAAAAAAGAACAAAAAAAAATTTGAACCCAAGTCTGGCGCCTACATCCTGATTACGCTAAAATTTTTAGGCCAGTTTATCGGATATTGATAGACTCAGACGAGAGGGTTGAATTCCAGAAGGACTACAAGGACGACTTCGAGGCCGATTCCTCCTCCTCATCGATGAAGACGTCTTCATCGTCCACGTCGTCATCTTCATCGGTCAGTTACTTTCCTTCTTTCTGGCTGACTAGGGCTATCAGGATTAAGAAAATGACCTATCATTCCTTTCAATCTCTCCGGTTACGGTCAGAATGATGAGAATCTTCTTCGGTATGTTGTTTCCTTGACTTTTGCTGTTTTTGCTGCCTGTGTTTTTTTGCGTTTTTTTAGCAAGACTGATTCGCTTTCAGAAGAAGAAGAAGACGTCTCCGACATCGAAGACGAAAGGGGACAACGACAACGATGATTCATCATCGTCTTCCGTCTCATCGCCGACGTCTTCTGGTCAGTTCAAGTTGAGAGAGATAATACTGTCGATTTCGTCATCACTGACAAGACCCCTCACGGAAAGAGAGGGAGAAATTGAGGGGTCTTGTCAGTGATGACTCATTTTGGCGAAATCGACAGTATTATCTCTCTAAGTTGGTATTTAGTAGGGATGCCTGACCAATACCAATACCCAATTAATTGACTTTGCAGCCGCTTACTTTTTCAGAAAGTGAGAAATAAAGGTCAATTAATTGGTCAACCCAATACCAATCACCCAACTCTCAGTATTGGATATTGAATTGACATCACTAGTATTTAGTCGGATGAGAATAGAAATCGAACTGTTGAGAGGGACATCAATTATCAATTTGTTGCTTTTTATACATCGGAAGAATCTCGCCACAACTGTAAACCAATCGCTCCAAGTCGATTTGGCCAAGTTGTGAAACATATTCGAGTTGAATTAGAGTCGGCAATTTTTTTTAACATTTGCAGGCCCTTCCTCTCCTAAGAGATCGCCGTCGAAGCTGTCGAATATCACTGAAAGGACGGAAACGAGCGAGCATTAATTCGTTTATTTAGAAAAAAATCCCTTAATTTTGTACTACTTGCGTCATCCAGCCCGAGAAATTATAAATACTGTGACTAGCAATACATTAAAATACATTAATATTCCTATTCCAACGTCTTTCCCTGTGCCCGATCTCGTATCATTCTTCTAGAGCTTTCTACTTTATTGATAAAGCGCTTCTGATAAAGCCTTGCTCACGTTTCTGCAAACCGAGCTCACTCATCGCCCAAATCAACACGAAGTTGCAGTTGGATCGGTGCAGCATTCGGCCTTGAAAGCAAAAATAACGATTGCACCGAATACTAAATAGTAAAAAAAAACTCAATTTTGCAATTACGTTATTAAAGACTAGCATTCTTCGAATGCTAGTTTCTGCGGAAGGCAGCGCCGCAAGCGGCGCGCGACCAAGAATGAGAGGGTTCGGCTCTCACTAATAGGATTAAAACCCCTCGATTGTGAAATGGGTGTCAGAATTAGAAATGCGTCTAGTTATAAGGGGGATTGTTTCGATTGTTTCGATAAACAACACCAAAACGAGATTCCTGCACAACACTCTGATCACCACGCGGTTGCAGCTCCCTCAACTACACCGATTTGTCCAACCCACGAGCACCTTCGTATCTCCACTCAAATCTCCGGTCATCACTAGTTGTATTGGCTAAGCATTCGTCCTTGATAAGTATTACTAAAAATAGCTGATGTGTTAAACGCTTTTCATTTTCAACCCGATTTTTCTATTCTTGTTTTATGAACGGTAATACACTGCTCTAAAAATGCAATACGAATTCCTGCACAACACTCTGATCACCACGCGGTTGCAGCTCCCTCAACTACACCGATTTGTCCAACCCACGTGCGCAAAAACTCGTTCTAATGATACCTTTTTCGTCGCTCAGCCACTCTCATTCAAGGTTCTCCCTTTATCGCGCCGTTCCCCATATCATTTGCAATCGTTTCCATTTCAAGAAACATCTTTCTTCATCTTTCTTTGTTTTTAGTTCGAAATGCGGATTTTGTTTCTCAAGATAGCGCACTCTCTCGCGTCTCTCGAGTCTGCAGTCTCTTAACGCTCTAGAATATTGTCCCCAAGTGAACGTGAAGAATAGGAAGGTTCTTGAGTGTCCCCTATCACTTCCAATCCCAGGTGTTGTATATCATTCACGCAGATTGGTTATCAGCAAGTAAGATCTGCGGTTCATTCAAGGATATTCTTGAAATGGAGTTGACTGATCGGTCGGACTAGTGTTCGGATCTGCACGTTTTCTTGCTGTTTTTACGATTGTGTTACGCTCTTTCCGAATAAATATCATTAGATTGCTCAAATCAGAAATGACAGTTGTTGTCAAAGCTTTCTGTCGGTCAAATGCATTCCTACAATCGTTGGCCCATTCCTGTTTATCTCTTCCTCTACCTCCAATCTATTCTCAAAACTTCAAACAATTTTCCCCTCGTCCTTGTAATGGCAACACAATTAACGAGATTGCGAACATTTCTCTCTTTCTTTGGTTCTCTACGCCAATTAAACGATGGGCGATATCTTTCTCTCACGTCTCTTCAAATGCTTACGCTCCCTTGCTTTTCGAGGAAATATCTCATAGCGTAGCATCAGGGCGTGCTCATCATTACCTTGCATCTCATTCGAGGGTGATTGCAGAAAAAGGCGCATACTTTCGCCCATAGCGTGACTGTTTCATCGGCTTGTTTTTAGATGCGCACGTTTGCTGATAGTAGTCACATTCGCTGCACATTTCTAAGTTGATCTTTCGAATATAAATATTGTGACAAATCGATAAAATGTGTATTTTTCTTGTGATTTTTCTCGCGTTCGTTCGTATTTTCTCTAGAGGCTCGAGAAATCAAACAGCAAAGATCAATCAACCCAATTCCGTGATGCCCTATATGATGCGTTCATGTGCTCATTCCTAGTTCTCTATTCGCATTCATATTTTTATAATTTCTGATCTGGAAAGATCAAAGATCAATCTGCAGATGCCCAAGGTCATAATCGCGGGCGCGGGTCTCGTCGGGGCACTACACGCGTGCTTCTTCGCCAAGAGAGGATGGACTGTGGAGGTGTACGAGTTTAGACGAGGTGATCTTTGATCTTTGTTTTTTTTGTGGAAAATCACCTGGGGAACAAAAATCGTGCGAGCAGGATGTTTTGGTAATGATGATGAGGGGATTGCTGTGGAGGTGTAGGATTTTAGTAGAGGCGAGTTGCGATTGTTGATCTTTTATTTGTATTTTTACTCGATCGTTAGTAATAGAAATTCATAATTGGAGGCACGTTAATTGCTCAATCACACAACGGAACTGTTTTGTGATTATTTTTTGTGATTTGTGAAGGCCGAGTGTACCATACAACGTTTGCGATATCTACACGAGCCTATTAGTTTCAATATGAAACACACTTTTTCGTTTCAAAAAATCCGAAGCATAAATTCGCCACTTTCCACCAAAAACGCCTGGGAATAGTTTTAATGAAAAGTATATTTCTTGATCTTAGATCTCTTAATCTTTGATCTCTTCAATGCAATCACTGCAGACATTCGCACAATGGAACACGTGCCGGGCCGCTCGATCAACCTCGCGCTGTCGTGCCGGTATTTTTTGGAAAATATTTACTTAATCTTTTCTCATTCTTTTAAAAATTGTCAATGATCTCATTCATTTTACTGGCGTTATAAAATAAAATTTCAGCGGCAAAACAGCGCTCGAGGCCGTCGGGCTGAAGGACTACATCGTCGATCAAGGTTTGTTCAAAACAATAACAACAATAACAATAACAAAAACAATAAAAACAATAACAATCAAAACAACAACAACGTAATTCAGGAGTGCAAATGCACGCTCGTCTCGTGCACGAAACGGACGGCGTCCACACGAACAGACAGCCGTACGGGCAGCCAGGAGAGGTTGATCTTTGATCTTTCAGCTCAAATATCTTAGCTGCATTCCAAAAAATGAGATTTTTTCTACAGCAGCGGTGCATAAAAACGCGATTAAAAAAATGAACAAAAATAAAAATAATTCCAGCACATCGTCTCCATCAATCGTCGCCATTTGAATGAGGTGAGATTTTAATAGTATTTTTTCCATCGCAATTAACGCACTGCACGCACTGCATTTATCCGATACGAATCTGTTTTATCTTCACGATGAAGCATATTTCGAATCTCATAAAAATGTTAAATGCAATTAAAATTTCAAAATAAAAATAATTATTTCAAAGGTGATGATCACTCAAGCGGAGCGCGCGCCCAACGTTCGCTTCTTCTTCCGTCACAAAGTGAAGAAGGTGGATTTACAGAGGAATGAACTGATCGTTGAGCAGTAAGATTTTGACTATTCTGACTAATCTATTAAAGTTCTAATTTTTAATCACGTGACTAAAACTCTAAGTGGATCCTAGAATGGGTGAAAATGATAGAAACAAAGTGAAGAAGGTGGATCTGCAGAGGAATGAACTGATTGTCGAGCAGTTAGTTGTTGATTATGTTATGTTTCATCTTTACTACTCATTCTACGGAATGTGGCTTACACAATATGTAATCCTCATACTCCGAAAATACATTAAAAATGTCAATACTATTAGAATTTTCCATCTAGCGACCAACCATTGTAATTGGCATTAGTGCCCTTTCCTTCACCTTTCATTGTCTTACAGTGACGGCGTGGACCTCATCGTCGAGGGAGATCTAATCGTTGATTTAGGGCGGCAGAATTGTACCAGTAGATAGATAGTGGGACATCATACAAAAATTTGGTGCTATTCAGCTTATTCAGCTTGTTAAGTGTCTCATGAATACGTGTGGTGCCCGAGTAAACGATCCGCTTTCCAGATACATCGCCTACACTGTTAGAAAATCGAGAGAACATACTAATTGAGGAGAAACGCGATCAATAGCCTCTAGTAACCCCATTGCAGTGACGGCGTGGACCTCATCGTCGAGGGCGATCTGATCGTCGCAGCTGATGGGGCCTATTCTGCAGTGAGAAGGAGTCTGATGACCCAGCCGAGATTCGATTATGAGCAAGTAAGTTGTATCTATAGAGAAGCGTTGAAAGGTGAAGAAGGAGGGGTGTGAGAGCTATAAAACTGAAAACGGGGCCTATCTGCCTGTGAGAATGTGAGAAGGAG
Source organism: Pristionchus arcanus (assembly GCA_900490705.1). Lineage (NCBI taxonomy): Eukaryota > Metazoa > Nematoda > Chromadorea > Rhabditida > Neodiplogasteridae > Pristionchus > Pristionchus arcanus. The sequence continues at coordinate 27,244 of LS488531.1, read as the reverse complement.
TCTGAGGACACAGCCGAGATTTGATTACGAGCAGGCAAGGAAATCCTAAAAAAATTTTCTTTTATAAAGTAGGTTTCATGCGGTTGATAAAACTCAAGAGCAGCGTCTCCCAGTAATATTTCGTTCGTTTCTGTTAGAATTTATAATAAAAAAATACGTTTCACGTTTTCAGGAATACATCGAGCACGGCTACATCGAGTTGTCGATTCTGCCGAAGAACGGAGAGGTTCGAATTTATGTTTAGATTTATTGATCTTTGACCTTTGATCTTTGGCCTCCAGTAGCACTGGGTCGGATGAAAACTATTCCGCAATTTATTCTCTGGCATAACAGTAATCTCACGCCTCAAAAAGTCATCTGACGTAGTGACTTTGTCATTTCATTTCCAATTCATTTTTCGGGCGCCTTGGTGAGGAGGGACGATGACATGCCCTCAGATTTGTCGAGGCATATATTTTCTCCCTTTTCAGTTCGCCCTCGAACCGAACGTCTTCCACCTCTGGCCGAGAGGACAGTTCACGCTCATCGCACTGGCTAATATTGTAAGATTTTCGACTTAGCCTTTCAAAAGACAACAAACTCAATCCGATGGCATGATACAATAATAATCTCTATCATGAATGAGAGGACAGTTCACGATTATTGCGCTGCCAAAAATTGTAAGATGATCCACGATTTTAGATTTTGTATTGTGCTTTCAATGCAATGCTGTCTCAGTCAATAGCTAATCGTACCGTCGCCGACAGTGTTCACAAAAATTCTTTCAAGCACGAGCCGCAGACCATGCGATTCGCGCTCATTTCTGAATCGCCATGTCTTCGGCTGTGTCAGACTATTTTTGGCAACCTTAGTTGAGGGTTTTCAATTGAATTTTACAGGACAAGACCTTCACCGTCACTCTCTTCGGTCCATTCCGCATCTTCGAGGAGCAGTTGAATGACAAGGCCAAGGTGAAGAGCCTTTCGAAATACAATCTCCTTTGGAAGCCGCACACCTATTTTTCGATGGGCTTGATTCCTTACAAGAAGGTCTCAGCGGAATCACGACACTTTTGCTTCACTTTACTCCTCGATTTGTTTTGTACCGTGAATATTTTGTTCAGCAAATCGCCTTCTTCGAGAAGCACTTTCCGGACGCGCTGAAACTCATCACGCCGTGAGTTTTTCTTCGATTTTTATTTAATGATACTACGTCGACTTTTAATGAGTGATCTTGGAAGGACAAAGGAGCTGATTCATCATTGCCTTTCAGTGAAGCCCTGACCTCCCGATTCGCCGAGATCGGCTACCAGTCCCTCATCTCGCTTAAGTGCTCGCCCCATCACTTCGGACGGGGCGTTGTACTGACAGGGGATGCGGCCCATGCGATGGTCCCGTTCTATGGGCAGGGAATGAACTGCGTAAGTCGTATTTCGAAAGGATTTGGGACACTATAAAACTACGGGAGTGATATTATGCCGAAATTATGTTTGGCGCTCTTGGTGATGTGATTAGAGAAGTGTCGGTGCGCAAGAATGAGTTTTTTCTTTCGGTATCTCACTTTTTCCATAATCAGAGACATTGTGGGGCATAACAGCGAAAGCAGGATGTAAATTTAAAAAAAAATTTATTTTTATTTATTTATTTTTAATTCGCAGGGCTTCGAGGACTGTCTTGTGCTCGCGGACGCACTGGACAAGGCGAAAGAGGACATTCGTGAGTATTATATTATTTTATTTTTTTTAGGATTTCCATAACCTCCGCGAGTCTGATCATTTCGCTAAAGTTATCCTCTTTTTCGACGAGTTGTGAAACATATTCGGGATGAATTTGTGAGCGCAATGAGAATGAATGAATTGGTGAATTTTGTTTCCATCAATTCCAAGAGAAACAAAGGACAAGATGAAGGAAAAGTGTTTTATAAAAAAATTCTTCTTCACCATTCATCCATTTCAGCCCAGGCCATCTCTCTCTACTCCTCCACGCGCGTCACTGACGCTCACACGATCAATGATCTGGCTATGTACAATTATCAGGAGGTATTTCTCAATTTTTTACAAAATTTTTTCGAAATTCGTGGAGTTGAGAGCCAAAGAAAATTAAGTTTGTATTTATTCTCCGTTGAAGATATTAGCAAGCCGAGCAACGGATTCGAGTTTTATGACAATTTTGAAGCATAATTATTCCAAAAAAAAATCATAATCAATCCAGTTGCGCGACCTCGTCAACCACACCAGCTACAAGCTGAGGAAGAAGCTGGATCTGGCATTGAATAGGTAAAAACGATCTGAAAGGGCTCCCGTGGGCTGCGACTATGGTTCGCTGGTTGAAATTGATTCCTGAATTCGAAAAAAAATGTTTTGGCAGTGATCGAATGCAGGTATCGAGCCATAATTCCAACCTGCGAACCCTAGTAGTTTTACCCGAACACGCAGTACTTGAAAATAGATCACGATGGAGCAACGTGGTGTTTCCTGGAATCATAGAGCAAGTTCAGATGGTTCCCTAATTCCTGGATTCCGCTCTACTCCATGGTCACTTTCACTCGCATTCCCTACTCGGAAGTCGTCAAGAATCGACAGTGGCAGGATAAGGTACTAACGTTTTTACAACTATCTCCCCCATTTGCGTACTAGAGCTCGAGAAATGATACCACCGTCTCTTCATTTCACACACTCTCTCGTCGATCGAGCTGGCGAGAGAGTGTGCAAATTGAAGAGACACCGGTATCATTTCTCGAGCTCTATTGCGTACTCTTTCGTCTGTCTGATCTTCGAAAAGCATTATAAACGATTTTGTCATGGCTATTTGGTAATCCTCGAGATGGCAAGTACGGTAAACGATTATGGTAACTACAGTAAAATATCGATCTTCCCAGGTCCTGGCGCGCCTTCGCTGTCTGTCTACCGTAACCCTCCTAGGCTTGTCAGCCACGGCTCTCATCACTATCGCCAAGAAGTATCGTCAATGAGAGAGATCAAAGATCATTTGTAGTATCCGATCATCGCTTCACTTTTTTAGTGTTATTTTATACTCCCATATCCTCTGTAAATTGTTCTGATAAAATGCCTTTTAAATTCAACGTGCTATCGCATGACTATTCGATCTCTTTTCATCGCTTCTGCATCAAACTAACCCTTTAGGGAAGGACTCGCAAGAAATTTCTTCACGCTCACTTGACGATTAGATAGGTGAGAAAACCTCCGGCATCGATCTCTCTTCACCACTCTCACCTCTGATCACGCCCACTCTCGAGAGCCATTATAAGGACGCGTTTTGAGACGCGACATCATTGCAGTCTCAATTTTCACGTCTTTCTTCATATTTTCTCGATTTTTTGAATGCTCATAAACCCTTTGCAGATTGATCGACCTACACTCGATCTATTGCTCCCAGATGTGCGGAGCAAGTGGACAAACACCGTTAACGTCAAGTGTTGTTCCTTTTGATTTCAAATCGCTATTCAAATGGTCGAAGTGAAAGAGTCCAAGTTCAGGAGCGCCCTCTGTGAACTGGTTAGTGGTGGTGCAAATTCGATTTATAAATCTCGGCTCCCAGTGTGAACAATTCGAATAAATTTTGGCGGTAAAACGCATAAAAAAGGAGAATCGCGTAAACTACTCAACGTTATTCGTTTATTTGAGGTGTAAGGAGTTCAACGACTGCTTGCTGAAGACTTGAAGACAAGCTCGCCAAAGATCGCTCCAAAGAGGAAGATCAAAGACCAAAGACCAAAGATCGTCATCACAATCGCCCTACAGCAATGCTCCCGTCACGTCCCAATTCAAGCACGAAATAGAAGAATCGTGCAACGATCCGAATGAATGCAGCTTGTTTTGATGTTGAATAAATTTTTAAAAATAAAATTCTGCGAAACGACATAATGTAATGCGAAATGCGCCCGAAATCGATTGACGTCACCATTTCTAGGGGTCATGTCTTGACCGCTTTCTCGTTGAACTACTGTACCCCCTACCGTAACCCATGTTAATTTATATGTCATATTGAGACACTTCTTCTCTAGTCATACCGTCCGATGTGCGATTCACAACGCTCGAAGACGACCAGAGGGCATGATTTGATGAAATCGGAAGCATCCAATTAGCGCACTTTTTTCTCTCTCTAGATTATCGACAATTGATCGCGTATCATTTCAGGAGTAACATCGACATGAATTCATCGGACTATTTCGACCCTGTGATGAGGAAGTTTAGTGCCGATGCGCAGAAGGAAATTGCAAGATTGGTGCACGGTAATAGAACCGAGAGCGAGGAGAGGTATGCTTTCTTTCGAATATTGTTGCTGGTTCGTTTTGTCTCTATTCAAGAGCTATTTCGCATATTGTTTCGACCATTTATTAACTTTTAGATCCAATTGAATTTAACAATGAATGAATAACTTTGATATTCAGCGCCAAGAGAGGCGACCGCTTCTCGCGGGAGTGCCGAGTGTGCCGCACGAGCAATCCCAGTGAGCGCGCAGCTTCGGTCGAGTGCGGCCATGTCATCTGCGGGTATGCATTATTATTGCGTTTATTACGTTTATTTATTGTTAACGAAAAAATGTGTGGGTCGAGTGTACGTTTATTGAACGAAAAACGCGGGCCAAGTGTACGTTTCTAAAACGAAAAGTGTGGGCCGAATGAAAAACTAATACAAAAGTGATGGATGTCTCTTCAGACAGTGCGCGACAGACAGGAAGACATGCCCGATCTGCAAGATTGCAAGTACTTTCATTCGACTCTATGAGGTAACTTCCCTTCGTTTTTCATCTCGAGCTGTCTCTTCACTTTACACACTCTCTCGTTGACCGAGCAGGCTAGAGAGAGTGCATAATGAAGAGCCGGCAGTATCATTTCTCGAGCTCTAGTGTTCACGATCCAGCATCGAGAACAGATACACAGCATTCTCCCCCGACAGAGAAGGGGGAACCCATATCTGGACAGAACAATGGGGGTTAGAATGCTGTGGATACGTTCATTTCATTTTCAGAGCAACACCTACTCTCGCGACTGCGAGATCTGTCTGGACACTCCATACAGTCGTGAATTCTTCAATCCGTGCGGCCACATTGTGTGTACGGCGTGCTGGTTTGAGGTGAGCAACAAAGCAAGCAACTTTAAAGTCATGAACAATCCTCTGACTCTCCTTTTTCGCAACGTTTCCTCTCCGATTATCTAGTGCAGCGAGAGATCATGGGAAAGCGAGAGCGTCTGATCATTACTTGAATCCATTTCGGCACTATTGTACCATTCTCATTCCTCACCCCCTCCACAGTCGGAGCGGTTTTTGCCTGGGGAACTTAAAAAAAGGGGAAATTCAAAAATAATCCGCCATTTTTCTAATTCAGATGAGCATGGCGGCCTTCGAGGAGGGCGTGAGCAGACGATGTCCTTTCTGTCGTACGGAAGAGGAGGGAATACCGATGAATGGTCTAGTGGAGGAGAAGATGCGGGAAGAACTGGCGAGGAAAGTGAGGGATAAGGTAAATGGATTACATATAATAATAAGTACGGTGCTGGTGGGAAGCCGGTTTGCGTCGGTATGGGATGGGCTCCACAAAAATCGGTTTAAATTTCCAGGTTGCGGACAGTAGAAACAAGAGGACGACTACAACGACTGAGAGAAGTGCGGTGAAAGACCAAATATCCATCCACAATCAGCAAAAAGAGAAGAATATCATCCACTTCATCCGTTCGAATAAGAACATGATCAGGCTGAACCAGCCTCAGAAACAGCAGCAATATCACAGCAGACGCTGAATACACATTTTTTTTGTTTCTGTTTGTTTTTTTATTTGCCTACGATTACTGAATGAAGAATTCCTGTAAATGTGTTTGAATGAAAAGCGCGCCTTTGATTGCGTTGAAGTTTCACAGCGAAAAATGAGCAATATGCATTGAAACCAACATTTATAATATTAGCTTTATTAAATGTCACATTATTACTGTTGAGCAAGTAGGAAATCTGTGAATATTTCAAAATATTGGGGATATTTGGGGCCCGTGGAATATATCGAGTCAGGATAGAAAGGAAATAGATTGATGGGAATGATGAGAAGGTAAGAGATCAATATGTGAGCCATACATACGTTGCTTATTTGGGGTGTAACGTAGTGATGTCAGAATGAAGAATCTGTCTCTTCATTGCACACACTCTCTCGCCTCTATGACCGGTGAGAGAGTGGGGTGAAATTAAGAGACGGCGTCCCGTATTCCGAAATCTAGAAGACACTTATCGATGGAGTCAATGATTCAGCTCAGCCAAGAGTTTTCAAGGGAAGGAATAGATCAAGACTGCTAGTGAGATAGGCGAGTCCAGCAGGGAAAGATTCCTCCTCGGGAAGGAAGAAGGAAAGGGATCGATAGAGAGTTTGATACATTGTAAGCACTGATTGTTGAAGAGTTCTCATTGCGAGATTGGAATGACAAGAGGATAGAATGTCATTGACTATGATATCTCCTGTGGAGGTGAGTGGAGAGAAGATTCCCCGTTCGTAAACCTGATATGGGCAATGATTATTACGCTGAATAACTTTCTTCTTTGCTTTTCTCTATGAATTGATAGAAAAGTTCGTGATATTGGACAAGTGTTAGACAATTCCTCCAAGGTTTAATTTATTCTCTACGTTTAGAGTGCACTCTCTCGCCTCTCTCGCAACTCGACCGGTGTGCGAAATGAAGAGACGGCGGCCCGTATTTCGAGCTATAATGCGCACCTTGGTGACGTTGGTAACTCTGTCGACATTCAGAGTGCGTGTCGATGTTTGGGAAGATATCACACAGTCGTCTATCGTCACTTCCTTAGCTCTGAAATGGGAAAAAATAGGATTTGAATAGTATACTCAGTTCCTATTTTCGATCTAGTGCGTGAGATGCCAAGCCACCCCTGATGCTTCGAGGATGAAACATTTCCGAATTTCGAATTGTGTTCGTCCCCCCCACGGCGTTGTGCGACAGAACATCAACTGACTTCACTAGTCGGAGTGGATTCTTCATATCGCAATCATTGTCAGTCACGAAGATCAAGTGCTCGTTAGTTAGCTTCACTGATTTGCCGTTTTCCTGGAAACAAAGCATACTTATACTTATACTTATACTTACTCTATTCACCACACGAGAGTGTAACAGGTAATATTCAGGCTGAGGCGAGTTTTTTGGGAATTTATTCGAGGCAATGAAGTCTCAGAGTAAGTGATAAGGTGAAAAGTGCTCAACGTTAGAGCTCGAGAAATGAGCCGCCGTCTCTTCATTTCACACGCTCTCTCGCCACTCCGACCGGCAAGAGAATGCGAGGAAAGAAGACACGGATTCTTCATCCTGACAGCCCTGGTGATACGGTGTAAAGTGCTCACTGTGGTGATAACGTTGAATTCGGCCATTAGTTCCTCGTCTCGATGAAGGAACATTATGATAGGGGAGAACGAGATCTCAAAAGGATATCGTGACCGTTTTTGGAATAGTTGCTCCTTCAGAATTTCCACATTCATTACATTTGATAGAATACAGCATAAAAATATTAAAGTTGCTTCCACAATCAAGGCGATTTTAATTCACGTTTTTTTCTTTCGTAATCAAAGTTACTACCAATTTGCCGGCCCGGGCGATGATACAGCACAGAGAAGAAGTATAATCTCATCATAGTCGATACTCAAAACATACCGGCACTTCTCTGTTTTTTTGGCCCGTCCTTTACTCGTAGAGTTTCCCTCCCTATGATTTTCATTCCCTACCCCCTTTACATTCAGACACATCGCAGCTCGAGCAAAAAAAAACAGAACCGTTCCAGCATACCATGTTATCATCGATACTCTCTACTTCATCGCCGGTCTTCAATTCGTCCATTCGCTTCGGTCCTTCAGCCGTTTCCACCATCATATCAGCAGAGAAGCACTGCATTTGGGCGAATACTGGAGGAGGAGGAGGAGTATAGGGCTGCAAGTAGAGATTGGCTCTCTGGTTTGGCCACTAGAGTTCGAAATACGGGTATTCGTCCCTTCATTTCGCACACTTCTCACCGGTCAGAGAGGCCAAAAAGTGTGCGAAATGAAGAGACGATTACCCGCATTTCGAACTCTATTGGGTACTACTTTAGAATACCAGAATGGATGTAGGGGGATACCATTTTCCCTACTTTTGCTCCAAATGAGTAGACTAATCACACAGCGCAAAGTCTACATAGCAAAAAAGTCGTCCATGGCTAGGAGCCGCAAGCCCCGCCCACTTTGGTGTGGCATGATTTTGCCTAAAAGCGAGGAAGCACAAAGCGAATACTTGATGAAATTGGACGTTCAGCTTCGCGTTAGATGGCTACTAGGAAGTACTTTTCATGGCCGTCCGTTCGACTATGCGTAGGGGCCACAAGCCCCGCCCACTTTGCTCTGACTCGATTTCGTGAAAAAGCGCGAATAAAAACACGATGAACTCTATGCGATATGGACTCGTTCTGGTCTTTTGAAGTAGTGCCCTGGTTTGACACTGCGACGACAATCAACTAGGTTGATTATCCAATTTTTTTTCTATCTCTGATATCGAATTTAGAGCAAATCGCAAGATGCTCTCTGATTGAACTCGAAGTTCTTCACCACGTTTCCTAGCCTGCACCTTTTTAGTCCGTTTACCCCACCTAGCGTTGCCCTACGACCGTAAAATCGCTTGACATGGATACATATTAAAACCTTTGTTCCTCCCTTGTCCTAACGATAAGGAACGTACTAATATCTGATGAACACACGTACCTAACAGCTGGCCTTACAAGCAGCGTCCCACCTAGCGTTGTCCTACGACCGTAAAATCGCTTGACGTGGATACACCCTTTTTTCCTCCTTGTCCTAACGACAGGTACCATACTAATATCTAATAAACACACGTACCAACGGTCCTTGCAACTGACTGTATTGAGGGAACGGAATCTGTCCAGGATAGCCTGAGCCGCCTGCAATATATTTATCAGTAGAGCTCGAGAAATGATACCTCCGTATCTTCATTTCACACTCGCCCTCGTTGACCGAGCGTTCAAGAGCGAGAGGGTGTGCAAAATGAAGAGACTCTAATTTATCAGTATGGACAAGTGCTTCATATTAAAGAAGGTGTCCCACGAATATCTGGCTAACTGAGTTCTCGATGTGAGGTGGAGGGTCGCTGTTACCCGATAACACTTTCGAAACTCCCAAGTCACCATTTTTCGTTTGAACTGAGTTATGATCGATTGGCTGCGTTCCAAGTGACCCTGAAATGCAGGCAACGAGCGAGAGAGCGTGCGGAATGAGGAGAGCGTCCCTCTCATTCCTCACTTTGCATAATCGCTCGCGCGGTTCGTGGGACGCCTTCTTTAATTATATTTATAATTGATTCCGAATACTAAGACAATGCGGTACATCAGTTCTAACTTACCGAGCGCCTGTCCGAAATCGATGTTGGACATGAACATCTCTTCTGGTACATCGTATATATTGTGCTGAACGGGTGTCTCATACATCTCTGTGTAGTATTCTCCTATCCACATCCTGCCAATACCATAGATCATTTACGTAAGAGGGGCTGAATAGCGTAAATAAATGAGCCGCCGTCTCTTCATTTCGCACAGTCTCTCGCCACTCTAATGTAACTGGCTTATTTATCGAGCTCACAGTGAGCTCGATGCGTCTTTTCATTCTTTCACAATTAGCATGAAAAGCATCACTAACCTGCAGCTTGTTAACGGGGTAATTTGATAGGATGAGAAAGACATTTCGCTTCGCCCCATGAAAATCTCGAACGATTTTCCCGTCTCATTCTGCACTGCCAATTGAAGTGACTGAAGAGCGTTCGAGCAATTATTGTATCTCGTAAAATGAAACCAGTGGGCGTTACTACTAGTAGATAGTTGCAATACCATACCCGAGCGATATCTCCAAGTCTCATTCGCTGGGGTGCGTTCAGAAGAGGAGGCACTACACGGTTCATGATCTGAAATAATATTTCATTTTGTTGCGATGAGTTATCAATCGAAATTTCCTCCCAGTATCCGAAACGCCATTTCTACAAATAATATAATAACTCGTGAAAACAACGCACAATAACATAAAAACATAATAACAACTATAATAACTCACTCCAAAGAGCTGGTCACTCTCGCATCCTCCCAGTCTCGGTCCTCCATCTGGAAATCATACTCCTTAATAATCATACTCTGCACTACCGAATCCCGCCGTATCGCCCCCTTCCCCTCCCTCGCCCCCCTTTCCCTATGTCTGACCCCTATGTCTTAACTCCTATGTCTGTCCTTCCAGACTCGGTCCTCCATCTAGAAATACTAAGATAATGCGAAGCATCAGTTCACACTAGAGTTCACTTTTTAGTCGTTTTAACCTTTTCAGGTGGCTTTTGTTTTCAGGTGACCTGATAGTAGCGCTTGACTGGGACTTCACTAAATGTAAGCGAATTTGACTAATAGGTAATTTTGAACCGCTCAGAATGATTGAAATCGACTGAAATGATTTTGAACCCTAGTTCATACTTACCTAGTCCCAGTCCAAAATCGATATTAGCCATCTCCTCTTCGGCTGCATCCATTATATTGTACTGTACGGGTGTTTCGTACATCGTCGCGTAGTATTCTCCTATTCGCATCCTGCAACATTTAGGTATCGTGAGATTATTTCCCATTCCACACGTGACGAATTGAGTGGAGGGAGGAGGGAGGAAGAGGCCGGGAGGAGGCGAGTGATCTACCTGCTCTCCTCACTCCTTCCTCTCTCCCAGACAATCGATGGCTCTCTAACCAGCACATTGAGTTTGGTGAGCATTTAAAGCGCACTATATTATGTAAGAGTTCGTTTAGGTAAGAGGGGTTGAGCAATGAATGATGCGTCTTTTCATTCTTTCTCAATTAGCATGGCCAGCATCACTAACTTGCAGCTCGTTGACGGGGAAACTTGATGAGATGAGAAAGACATCTCGCTTCGTCCCATGAAGATCTCGAACGATTTCCCTGTCTCATTCTGCACTGCCAATTGAAGTGCCTGAAAGTAAAGTTGCTTCCACAATCAAGGCGATTTAGCATTTGTCATGAGACAACCACTCCTGGAGGTGTACACTGGTAAGGTATACTGGATATACTAAGGTATACTAAGGTAAGGTATACTAGAGGTGTAAGGGGGTACGGTGTACAGGGTACGGCGAGGCTTACGTGATCCCCTTGCTGGCCAGACTTCTAGGGGGCACGATTACCTTTCGTAACCGGAGTTATTACCAATTATCCATTTCTATAGAGTCTTTATCTGAAGTATCGGAAGAAGCATAACGAAACCAGTGGGTTACTACTACATAGATAGTTGCAATAACATACCCGAGAGATATTTCCAATTCTCATTCGCTGGGGTGCGTTCAGAAGAGGAGGCAATACACGGTTCATGATCTGAAATAGTATTTCACTTGGTTGTCAATGTGGATCAATCGAAATTTCCTCCCCAGTATCCGGAACGCCATTTCTACATAGTCATTCATCAGTTTCTCTATGTTTCTTCTATCCGAAACCAGGTTTTCGCTTAAATATAATTACTGACTCCACTGAGCTGGGGACTCTCACATCCATCCACCCTCGGTCCTCCCGCTGGTTCGGCATTAGCCCGTCCTGCCTGCTCTGAACCGGCCTCTCCCGGTGCACTAGTACCGGCTTCAGCCTTAACGATAATATATGAGTATATATTTATGGTACTAGGTAGGATCCGACAAATTTTTTTCCTCCGTTTATGGAGGTTAGAAGTTCTAACTTAGAACACCCTGCTAAAATATTACGACGCTCAAAATGTTTTTTGTTTGCTCATCCAGTCGGTTCTCATCCGACATAGTACCTTATTTATCTTATGGGGGGAAAAAAGAAAATTTAAAATTTAAAAAAAGCGAAAACAAATTTTACAGGTGTCTTGACGAGTTGAGGGAATGGTTCCTGGCCGGAATATCCTGATCCACCTACAATTGGCTGATTAGCACACTTGCTCATCATTTCAAAGTTACGTTTTGATGTGAGTTACGAATAAATCCGTGAAATGCACGTCAAACAGATCGAAAAAAAGCAAGAATGAAAGGCAAAAAAGCTAACCGAGTGGCTCGCCGAAATCAATGTTCGATAAAAATTCCTCCTTTTCCAGGTTGAAGATATTGTACTGGATAGGCGTCTCGTAGACCGTAGTGAAGAATTCGCCTACACGTTGCCTGCAATGCCATAAAGATAAAGGTGCTTCCTACAAGCACAGGTAGCTTAAAGGTACCAGGTGCTTCTACAAGCACGAGCACAGCAAGGAGCTGATAAAGGTGCTTCCTTTATTGTAATAAAGGCGATTTTACAGTTGTAATGAGGCAACCACGTCTGGGTAAGGCGAAACAATTCCATATTTTGATTGAAACGCATGAAATTAATTTGCCAAATATTTTCAAGCTCGTATCGTAGTAGTAAAAGGTCAGATACCCGTGGAAATCTCACGAGTAACTAAATTCTCACTTGCAACTGGCGCCATCTTCCCTTAGATGAGATGCAATCTGCATTTCACCCTTTCCCATGATGATTTCATACGATTTGCCCGTTGATTGCTGCACCGCCACTTGCAGTCTCTGTAAAAAGTAAAAAAAAAGTAAAGTCGCTTCCACAATCAAGGCGATTTTACAGTTGTTATGAGAAAAATGCGCCTGGTGGTGTACACACAGGTAAGGCCGGGTACGGGGAACATACGAATTTTCGAGACCATGTAGTCTCAGAGTAAGTGATTTTTTGCAGTCTCTGTGGTTATTTTTAAATGAAAAAATGATCTACTAATATCCTTAAATGTATACTGAGAACAAGAGAATCGATTTGACAATATCTTTGTTAACTAGAAAATTGTCAGCAATATACCTTTGCGATATCTCCAATTTTCATGCGCCCTCCGTTAAGAAGAGGTGGCATCACTCGTTCCATGATCTGAAAATGCAACGTTTTATGACGAAAATGTAACCATTCAATCAATCAATCAATCATTCAATCAATCAATCAATTCTTTATCAGGATCATTCAGTGGGGTTAGGTTAGAGTGCATGCTGATCTCTGTTGCTGTATTCTTTCAGTGCAATCGATCTCCAAAATGCAATTTGATTGCTATTGTTTTTTTTAAACGTTTTATGACGATAGCTGAGTCTATATTTGACAAGCAAGTAACAAAGATGCCATTTCAGGGCTGTAATTTCATAAATGTATTCACTCACCGATTTGATCTGCGCATTTCCGCATCCTTCCAGTCCACTCCTTCCTGTCTGTTTTCTGACTCGTTTTTTGCTCACAAGAACAGGCAAATGAGTGTGATTGGTGCACGATCTCTTCGTTGACGAGACATTAGAGAAGCGACAGGGAAGATCGTCCGTGTTCACTTTTATGATGAGAAGCAAGAGAGTGGAGAGTATGTGGGGGAGTAACATACTGATGTGGGAACTTCTCCGTTTTTTAGCCCGGGTTACGACAGCTCTGAATGTGAAGGGAGTAGAGTAAAGGCTGGGCCAAAAACAGAGAAGTGCCGGGAAGAGCGAGTGAAAGTGCGGTGCTCTCGGAAAATAGCGAAAGTGATAAAGGGAAAAGCAGTGAAAGTGGGATAGTAGGTACATCCCTCTCCATTAAAACCCGTCCATTCTAGGAGCAAGCCGTACTTCAATGATAAGGGAGAATGATAATGATAAGGGGGAAAAAGCGAAGGATGGAGCAGACAAGGTCTGCGTCAAGGATGATCAAGGATATATGCTATATTGTAGTAGGAATGTAAGGGGAAGTGCTGGTGCAAAATAATTGCTCGAGAGACGATAAATTCTCTAGCAGGAAAACGCTTTTCACCCTTTCTCCTACTTTCGCTTTCCCGCCACTCATCTCGCTGTTTCTCTCTCGCTCATCTATCACGAATGTTGCTTACAAGGTTTGAGGACACCTTCCAAACTTGTTCCCATTTAAAAAAAAATTCTAACAGATTAATGGGAAGCTTCCCAAGAGACAAACAAAAAGAAAAAACAAAAGAGATAGTTTGAACAAAATTTTGACACCATTGTGAAAAAGTACGTTGTGATCCCTATCCATGAAAGCGGAAAGGCCGCATGGGAATTCATCCCAAAAAGATCATCCCGTTAATCAAGGCACTGGCCAGTGGTCAGTGGCCGGTCATCGACCGGATAAAACACAAATGCTGTCGTGGACGGCACGCCGACTTCTTGACAATGTTTGTAGAAAAGACGGGTCCACTTATGAAGGTGGTTTATCAACAGTGAGGAGTGGGCCAAATGGGCCAAATACAGCAGATAGCATCGCGGAATACGATCGCGGGTCTCGTCGAAAATACCTAGTGCCTCATTTTTTGTGCGTAGTGAGTCCGGTTCGGCTTAAAAATTAGGCCTTTATCATCACTCAAGTACAATTTGCACATGCAGAGAAGGTGAAAAACATACCGAAGATTTCAGGATTTTTGATTTCAGGAGGATTTCAGTTTTCTGGAACGAAGATTTATGGTGCGTCCATTGTTGGTGAGTCTCTGCAATGATCACTGTAATTACGATTAATGTCCGTGATTTTATTTTTCGCTCTAGCATGTGCATCATCATTACGCAATATTGCAAAAACGAAAGGAACAAACTTCATTGTTATCATTCGTCTCGATACCATCACAGAAGAGTTGTAGACTGTTCGCGTGTAGGGCGTGCAATCTGATCTAGTATTAGTCAATAAGAATCAAAATTGAATACAGGATTAGCGTGAAAACATGAATTGAGGAAACTTGGAAAAGTATTTGTAGAGAGTGTTATGGGGAGTAGGGAAAGCAGAAAAGAAGGAAGAAAGAAAGGAAGAGAGTAACAAAGAAAGAAGAGAGAGGATTCGGGAGAGTGATCGAATCGATGAAAAGAGAGAACTGCTCTGACTCGAGTTGAGTGGCTACAGGGATTGGTCAGAAGAGGGGCACAGACGCAGAGGAATTGTTTATGAATAGAGACAGAGAGAAAATGAGAGATGAAGGGCAACTTCTTCAGCTTTGGCTCAGTCAACAACCGAATGTGGAGGGGGGGGGGAATGAGAATGGTAGGGAGGGAATACTCTAGAGAAGACCTGGGCCAAAAATCGAAGAAGTGCAGATGAAGGAATAGTGTTCTTTGCCATTTTATCTGTGCAGCGCCTCACTTCCGTCGATGCAAAAAAAAAAAAAAAGAATAAATTTGTGTCCAATGATCATCCTCTCTTGAACTGATTTGCGGATTTGCGGCAAACAATTGCCAGGAAAATAAGCAGGTCAGTTAAATGTGCTGTATCACACGACAAATATGTTGGGTCACACACTCTGTTCACTACTCCATTTGTATTGATAATTGTACAGCATACTAATAAACTCGCTACCAGTGTCATTCATATATAATCAAGATTCAAAGAATAAAAAAGAATCCTAATAAATGTGATCGGTTTTAGGCGTACGCAAAATAGGTTTGAAATACAAAAGATCAATTAAATCCTTGTTTCATTTCGCCCCTCATTTCCACCCTTCGTCTTCGCTCCGCGCGGTCTCCTCCCTCCATTCCCCTCTCGATGCGGCCTCCCATGCAGTATTACGTTGAAATGGTACAGTTTGGTCTACAAGTACGATCGGGGCTCCGAGCCGGCTTTTACAGGCCTAAATCCCGGTCGCCATTCTAAATGCCGGAAATTCCGGCTTTCTCCTTCCTCAATCCCGGTCGTCACTATAAACTTCGGAACTGCAGGCATCTACACCAATCGTCGACGAAGAAGAGAGATCCTCATCGTCATCAAGTACCACGTCGGTAGGGCACAAATACCTTATTATCACTTATTTTCTGGATACATTTCATCCGCCCCACAATGGTAAGTACTACGCTGAAAAATAACATCAGTCACGGGTGACAAACCGTCCGTGCTTATTGTTAGTGCTGAACGGCAATAGATAATCTGTGATTACGGAAGATTGGAAGGAACTTTTCCGATTGTTGCCTCAGGCAACATCCGCTCTGACGCTATGGGGGAGTAAAAATCGAATAAGTCCCGATTGGAATGTGATCAATTTCCAGCAAGACATCAGCATCACCGAGTGCGTCTGCGGCGATCACTCGGGCAAGTTGCTGCTCGATCAGGTTTACCCCAAGTACGAGATCAAAGATCAAAGGTTGAAGGCGGGAGATCAGAGATTAAAGATCAAAAATTAAAGTTCAAAGGTTGAAGGCGCGAGATCAGAGGTCAAAGATAAATTTTTGGCATTTCACGTTTTGCTTTGTTAGATATTTTTCGTACCAACTTGGATAACTGCAACAAAAAAGAATATCAAAGATTAGAGATCAAAGATCAACCTTCAGGACGCAGAGTGAACTCTTCGACCTCATGTTCACCGCCTCTCCGTGGTTCGCCCAGCTGAGTAGCGCACTCCAGCGAACCGGTCAGAGATCAAAGATCAAAGATCAGAAATCAGATGTCCCCCATTTCCAGCCTACTCCAAACTGCCACTCAAGTACACTGGTGAGTGGAGATCGCATTGGGGCGCGGTGTCTGCTAAACGAGGGCCGTTGTCTAAGAATCAGCAGCCATGAGGTGGCCGTTGTCTAAGAATCAGCAGCCACTTAGAAACATAAGAGTTTGAGAGAATTTGGGATTAAAGGTTCTCGAGATCATCGCGTATGGTGTGCGTGCAGGTGCAGTCTGAAAATCCGCCGTTTAGGATACGTCGCCTCCGATTGGGTTTCGGACGAGGAGGGCGTGAAGCGCCGCACGTGTACGTACACGATGGCGCTCAACTACGCGATGGCGCCCAAGTCGTGCACGGCGACTGAGAAGCAGGTACGGTAACGTGCGTGGTGTAGGAGATTCTGCGGTTTACCACCACACCACGAACGCCACCATCCTAAGCAGCAGGTACAGTAGCCAGTCGGTGGTGTAGGCCATTCTGCTGTTTTCCATCGCACCACGAACCACACCACGGCACCACACTACGCCCCTCGCAGGTGTGCAAGGCGTTCCCTGGCGGGTTCACCGTAGTGAAGGATACGGTGAGCAGCGGTGTACCGTACGCGGACTCGTTCCACGTCTCGTGCACCTATTGCGTGATGGGAGCCGGTAGAGGACAGGTGAGGGCGACGTTTACTAATTGCTGGAAAAACTGATATTTTTGTACATGGCGACGTTTCCTAATCGATCACACCACGCAGGCGCGACTCACGGTGCACGGCGGACTCGTCTTCACCAAGAGCGTCTGGGGCATCATCAGAGGTAACGGAGAGATCAAAGATCAAAAGTTGAAGGCAAGAGAGGTTGATGGATAACATGACAATCAAAAGTGCTGAAACATATTCAATCCATTTGCCCAGCCAGCACAATCTTGAATTAAAATACACGAATAGTGCGCAAAAATACTTAGCAACCGAAATGTGCTGACTAGCGAGCTATTGAGGTATGAGAACGGAAGAACGATCGTCAACGGGCAGTTACGCATGGAATGGAAAATAATCTCACGATATACATAAATCGCAGGTTTCATCGAGCGATCAACGGTGCAGGGAATGACGGAGCACTACGATGCCCTGCACGCAGCGCTCACGGAGGAGTGCAAGAGGTGAGCAAACCTCTCCCCGCTCCCTCCGCTCTCTCTAACCCGGCGCGCCTAGAACGCCCCTCTAAAGATCTAGTGACCGCGAGTACTCTGTATCTAGGGAATAACGCCCTCACGGAGGAGTGCAAGAGGTGAGAAGCTTCTCTGGTAACGTAAGTTCTCCCTGGTTCCCCATCAGCACCTGTGATCTTTTCTCACAGGGCAGTGAGGACCAGTGGGAGAAGAGTAGGATTGACGTCTCATATACAATTTTTTTAGTCGAATAAAGCGGAATAACATTTCTTTTGCCTTCAGATCTTCCGCGGGCGCGGACGACACACTCGAGGAGGATCAGAATCCGTACGATCTTTCATTTGTTTGCTCGCCGAAATTAGGCGACTTCTTCGGTTTTTGGCCCGGCCACAACCGCACCCGAATGTTGAGGGGATGGAAAATGAGCATGGTAGGGAGGTAATACTCAGCGAATAAGGCTGGGCCAAAAATCGAAGAAGTGCCGAAATTAGTGTGTACAGTACGTGCCGCCGTCCCTTTATTCTACGTAGTCTCTTGATAGTTCGATTGATGATATTGGCATTTCAGACAACTCACCCTCGGCACCGCCACGCCCACCGCCCGGCCGGATCTCGACCCGCTCACCGCAGCCATTGGCCGAATCGCCCTGCAGTAGAATGTGCGCGGCGACGCGGCGAACAACGCGCGCGCAGCGCTAAGCCCCGCCCACGTTGTATACTCACAGCCCTTGTGATGGGCTCAATAGCTCTCAAGAATTGTATATGCAAACTACGTCATTGTGACCCAACATATTTCTGATGTGATACAGAACATTTGATTTACAGAAGCTGTTGTCGCACACCTCGGAATACAACTACGATATTTGTTATTAGATGATGTTACGATGATAGATGATAGATGTTACGATAGTTATTACGGTAGACAATTGTTGTGAATTACATTTCAGTCTTGATTGATCACTCTGTCAGCAGAGTTGCAGAAATGATAAAACGGGAACAAGCTAGAGAGAGAGATGTGTGGCGGGAAAGCGAAAGTAAGAATTTTCCTCTCTCGAACAAATTTCCTCGCAGTATAACTTGCACCAACACTTCCTGCTGCATTCTTACAATGTTGCATATCCTGATCATCCTTATGATCACGATCCTTCAAGCGCATCGTTTGTTTTCTACCCTTACCATTGAAGATATCCTTGAAGTACGGCTTGTGCATAGCATGGACGGGTTCTAAGAGGGTGGAGCGACTATCCCCGCTTTTCCCTTTTATCTCTTTCAATTTTTTGCGCGCATTTCCACTCGCTCTTCCCTTATGTTACTCCCCCACATACTCTCCACTCTTTTGCTACTCATCATACAAGTGAACACGGACGATCTTCCCTGTCGCTTCTCTAATGTCTCTTCAACGAAGAGTTGCAAGAAGTCAAATCACACGGATGGGCCTGTTCTCGTTAGCAGAAGACGGCTCACAATCAGAAGACAGACAGGAAGAAGTGGACTGGAAGGATGCGGAAATGCGGAGATCAAATCGGTGAGTGATTTACAAAATTACATTTACAAAATTACATCCCTGAAATGACATATTTACATCAGACTTAGATACATGCTCGTCAAAAATATATAAAAATACAAAAAAAACTGCTATTCAGATCATGCAACGCGTGATGCCGCCACTTCTGAATGGAGGACGGATGAAACTTGGAGATATCGCAAAGGTACGGTACTTTACTGCTCACAATTATCATAGAAGAATTTTGAATATTGTGGTCCGCTGTGATTCCTGTGTACCATTCAGTGGGATTCTTTTGTGAAAACATAAATATGCAACCTTCTAAGTTAGTGTTATTCAGAGACTGCAAACAGCTGTTCAACAAACGACTGGTAAATCATATGAAATCCTCATGGGAAAGGGTGAAATGCGCATTGCATCTCATCAAATGGAAGATGGCGCCAGTTGCAAGTGAGAATTGTGGGCAATTCTTCGATTTTCGGCCCAGCCTATTCTCGCAGAGTATCCACTCCCTATCATTCCACCCCCTCCACATTCGGAGCGGTTGTTACCTGGGCCAAAAATCGAAGAAATTCCGAATTGAGTTTCTCGTGAAAATATTAGGCAAAATAATGCATTTCAATCAAAATATTGCATTACAGGCAGCGTGTGGGCGAATTCTTCACCACGGTCTACGAGACGCCTATCCAGTATAATATCTTCAACCTGGAAAGGGAGGAATTCTTATCGAACATTGATTTCGGCGAGCCACTCGGTCAGCGTTCTTGCCCCATTTCGATATATTTGCCGTGCAATGGATTCGATATATTTGCCGTGCCACGGATTTATCGTCACTCATTGCTCAACGCTGGAATTTAGATGATAAGCAAGTGTGCTAATTAGAGCTCGAAATATGCGCCGCCGTCTCCTCATTTTGCATGCTCTCTCGCCGACCAGACAGACGAGAGAGCGTGCAAAATGAGGAGAGTGGCATGCCTATTTGCCAGTGCTAATCACCCAATTGTAGGTGGATCAGGATATCCCGGACAGGAACCATTCCCTCAACTCGTCCGAACACCTGTAAAAAATTTTTTTATGTTCTTTATTCTTTGTCCTTTATTCACCATATCGAGAAGCTATTTTTTCACTATTAGTGAATGATATATTTTTTCCTATAAGATTCATAAAGTTGACGTATACCTTACCAGGTTGTTCAGCATCGAAAATAACCTTTGGAGTCAACTTTTGAGCTCATTCGATTTTTGATCTGTTTCATCACCTTGTTGAAATCTCTCACTCCCTAATGCAAACCGCCTCATACATTATCGTTAAGGGTGAAGCCGGCACTAATGCACTTGGAGAGACCGGTCGAGCCGGTTTAGATCAGGCAGGACGGGCTAATGCCGAACCAGCGGGAGGACCGAGGGTGGATGGATGCGAGAATTCCAGGCTCAGTGGAGTGAGTAATTATTAGAGTTCGAAATACGGGTAATCGTCTCTTCGTCCCACCCACTCTCTCACCGCTCAGAGAGGCGAGAGGGGGTATGAAATGAAGAGTACTGATAACAAAATGAAATACTATTTCAGATCATGAACCGTGTAGTGCCTCCTCTTCTGAACGCTCCTGAACGAATGAGAATTGGAGATATCGCTCGGGTAATATATTATTGCCACTATCGACGTTGTATTTTACGCAGATGTGAAAGTAGACTTAGACGTAGAGTTAAAAACTCACTGATTTCATTATGTTAGTATCATTCGGCATACTCTATCCGTGAGATACGGTAGTTGTTCAAACGCTCTTCAGATGCTTCAATTGGCAGTGCAGAATGAGACGGGAACATCATTCGAGGTTTTCATGGGACGAAGCGAGATGTCTTTCTCATCTCATCAAAATTCCCCGTTAACAAGCTGCAGGTTCGATTAGTGATGATCTCGCGATGAGGCCGGTTGCGTAAGAATCAACAATGAGTTGGCACATCGATATTTCGATAATTTGTGAAAAGAGGTTCTCGAGGGTGCTGAACACCATGGTAAACTTCATTTTGCTGCAAGCTTGCTGCAAAACACGGTTTTCGCATAACTTTGTTTCTAGTCATCCAAATGATCCAAAAAAATTAACTGCGGCTTCTTGTAATCATGAATGATCAGATCCTGAAATAATATGCACAATAATTAATCTATGTTCTCATTCGCCCTAGTCCAGAACTATTGTATTCCAGGATGCGAATAGGAGAATACTACACAGCCATGTACGAGACACCCGTACAGTACAACATATTCGATTCAGCTGAAGAGCAGACCATGGCCAATATCGATTTCGGACAAGGATTTGGTAAGTGCGAACTGATATACCGCATTATCTTAGTTCTAGCCGATTTCGCCATGATTGGCTGGTACAGTGCGCCATCCATTCATTTCATAATCCAGAAAACGCACGCGACACGTTTGTTATTTGTTACTGTTTCGAGACCTGCCTACGTGACATTCGCAATATTGTGCAAACACATCCACAGACACAGGGAGACATCTTTCTATTATTAAAGAAGGAGGAAACCTCATGAGTCTCACCACGAAGTCCCTGCGCGGTCAATATTTCAGTTTGAACTTTTTTCTTACCGTAATCCCACTCCTTTTGGTTGTGGCGTTTGCTTCTATGCCACTAAATTTTGGGTTTACTTCTTTTTTTAAGGAGTATGATTTCCAGATGGAGGACCGAGACTGGGAGGATGCGAGAATGTCGAGCTCAGAGAAGTCAGTTTTTTTTGTAGAAATGGCGTTTCGGATAAAGGTGAAAGATAAAGGTGAAGGTCATCCCGTTAATCAAGGCACTTGCGTCCTACGAGGGATCACTGATAGGCCAGTGATACTTCAATTGGTAGACGGACAAATATGGTGCAGCAAGAGACGAGGAATTTCGGATACTTTTTTCGATTGATAATGACAACAAAATGTAATAATGCAATATTTCAGATCATGAACCGTGTGGTGCCTCCTCTTCTGAACGCACCTGAACGAATGAGAATCGGAGATATCGCGCGGGTATCTTATCTATCATACGTAGTAGTAACCCATTGGTTTCATTATGCTAGCATAAATTCGTTTACTCCATTCACGAGATACGGTAGTTGCTCGAACGCTCTTCAGACACTTCAATTGGCAGTGCAGAATGAGACAGAGAGATCGTTCGAGGTCTTTATGGGACGAAGCGAGATGTCTTTCTCATCCCATCAAGTTTCCCCGTTGACCAGCTGCAGGTTCGATCAGTGATGCTGACCATGCTAATTGAGAAAGATTGAAAAGACGCATTATTCACTGCTCAGTCCCTCTTATGTAAATGAAGATCGGATGTTTCTTCACCGTCAAATTTGTTTATTCTACACCCACCTTTTTCCTATATTGATATGAAATACTTACTGTCCCCGTTAGTTCATTTGCGCTATGCACTTACTCGTTATCGCGTTAGTTTGTTGTTTACTTTCATCTTCTTCATTCCCTATTTCTCTTGTTTCCCCACTTGCGAGGGGCGTCGTACTGACGAGGTCCACCCTTCGTGAGGCGGTTGGGCGTTTACGACCCAATGGACCGAAACGTCCAACCGCATTTTTTCCAGGAAGTCTTTCATGTATAGTCTCTTCCAAGCAGTTTCCCTTATCTTTCTCATCTCCAAAATCATGTTTCTGTTTAATTGCAGGATGCGAATAGGAGAATACTACACAGCGATGTATGAGACACCCGTACAGTACGATATATTCGATGCAGCTGAAGAGGAGTTTGCCAATATCGAGGAACAGGAACTCGGTTAGTGTGGACTTATGTATGTACCGCATGACTTATGACTTATGTCTATGACTTATGTACCTATGTACCGCATTATCCCACCTAGCGTTGTCTCATGACTGTAAAATCGCTTGACGTGGATACACCTTTACACCTTTTTACCGCATTATCTTCGTATTTCCAGATGGAGGACCGAGGCTGGGAGGATGCGAGAATGACCAGCTATGGGGAGTGAGTTATTATAGTTGTTATTGTGTTATTATGTGATGTTATTGTGTTAAATGGCTTTGCGGATACTGGGGGGAAATTTCGATTGATAATGACAACAAAATGAAATACAATTTCAGATCATGAACCGTGTGGTACCTCCTCTTCTGAACGCAAACGCAAACGCAAACGCAACCGAGCGAATGAGAATTGGAGATATCGCTCGGGTATGTTATTGCAACTATCTAGTAACCCACTGGTTTCATTGTGTTAGCTTTTCAGATACTTCAATTGGTAGTGCAGAATGAGACGGACAGATCGTTCGAAGTCTTTATGGGACGAAGCGAAATGTCTTTCTCATCCCATCAAGTTTCCCCGTTAACAAGCTGCAGGTTCGATTAGTTATGATCTCGCGATTTGCTGTAAATTCGCTATCGGATATAGAGAAAAAATGGATAAGCAACATATGCTAATTGAGAAAGATTGAAAAGACTTTTCTCTGCTCAGCCTCTCTTACGTAAATGACCTACTACGTGTTTAATTAGTCCGGACATAACGTAATTCCGCACACTCAAAACGTTTATGTTAAATTTTAGCGCGTTTATTGAATATTTTTCCATACTTTTTCAGTGTGGACAGCTAGAATATATTGTCAGAATGTATTACTAACTATTTTCGAGCACAAAAAGTCAATTTAAACTAATTTAAACGTGGTTGGTGTGGTTGAGCGCCTTTTCCGTTAATCGTCAATTTCCCCATACGCGCGTACAATTTAATTGTCATGTTTTGAGAAAAACGTAAACAAATGAGGAAAAATCACATTGCAGAATGTGGATAGGAGAATACTACACAGCGATGTATGAGACACCCGTACAGTACAAACTACTCGATCTAGCTGAAGAGGAGTGGTTGGCCAATGTTGATATCGGACAGGAACTTGGTGAGTATGAACTGATGGCATTATCTAATAGGGTTGATCGTCCGGTTTTCGGAATGGCCGAATGAGAATGATCAAAATTGCCTCGTTCCGGAATCGATTCAGTTAGCTCTTTGGAACGAATTCGGGAAAATATACAAATGCACTTGCATCACCTCTCGTTCCGGAACGGCAATTATTCGGTACTCGGCCGTTCCGAAGTGAGGGGATAATTAGATCAAAAGTTCGGAATGCCGTCATTCCGTTCCGATCGATCAACCATATTATCTATGTATTCTGAATAAATTAGAAAAAAATATGCGCTTGTTCTTACTGATAAATATGTTGCAGGCAGCACAGGCAATCAAGGACAGATTCTATTCCGTCAATTCACGGAATTTGTCCCGTTGGATGCCCAATTGCAAGGACCGTTGGTATGTGTGTTCATCAGATATTAGTACGTTACTTGCCGTTAGAACAGGCTAGGAAAAGTGGTGAAGATCAAAGAGTTCAATCAGAGAGCATCCCGCGATTTGCTCAAAATTCGATATCGGAGAAAGAGAAAAAATGGATAAACAACCTAGGCGATACGGGTCGCCGTCTCTTCATTTCACACACTCTTTCGCCCTATCGAGTGTAGAGAGATAGCGTTAGGAATGAAGAGACGGCGGCTCATTTCCCGAGCTCTACTACTTGCAGTTGCTGCAGTACTATCCTCCAGTGACCGGTCAAGTCTACTATCCTCCAGTGGCCTATACTCCTCCCCCTCCAGTATTCGCCCAAATGCAGTGTTTCTCTGGTGATTTGATCGTGGAAACGATCGAAGGACCGAAGCGAATGGACGAATTGAAGACAGGCGATGAAGTGTTGAGTATCGATGAGAGTATGGTATGTTTTGAGTAGTTTTGATCTGAGTGATTACTCTAGGCATTGTCGAGGTACAAAAAATATTTGAGATAGCAAAAGATTAATGCACAGACCGAGAGTCGAACCCGGGGCTTCCGCTTACCGGGCAAAATAAAAGGTCACGAATTCCTTTTGAGATCTCGTTCTCCCCTATCATAATGTTCCTTCATCGAGACGAAGAACTAATGGCCGAATTCAACGTCATCACCACAGTGAGCACTTTTCACCTTATCAAAAAAATCACTTAAGGCTCCCTTAAGGATGTTCTGATTCCAGGCAAATGGCAAATCAGTGAAGCTAACGAACGAGCATCTAATCTTTGTGTCTGACTGTAATATCAAGAATCCGCTCCGACCAGTGAAGTCAGTAATAATTATATGATATTTATGCGTATTTACAGGAAATAACGCGGTTACAAATGCAAATTGATATGTTTGAACTGGTATTCAATATTCAGGATTTTAAAGTTGATGTTCAGCTTTGCCTTTTCAGATCAAAAAGGGGGACTGATCACTCTATTAGAATCCTTGTTGTTTCCCGTTTCAGAGCAAAGGAAGTCACTACTGACGACTGTGTAATGTCTTCCCAAACATCGAGTCGCGTTCTGAATGTCGACAGAGTTACCAACGTCACCAAGGTGCGCATAAGGGCTCGAAATACGGGTTGCCGTTTATTCATTTCACACTTTCTCTCGGCGGTATCATATAGCCATCTATTCACAGAGAAAAGCAAAGAAGAAATAAGTGCATTCCGCGAAATAATTATTCCCTTACATTTCTACATCCGTTACATCACCGATACTCTGAATACGAAGATCCCGAAAAGTTACCATCCTGCAACCACATTGCCTTGACTTCGGGATATATGTAATGTAATCATCGCCCATATCAGGTCTACGAACGCGGAATCTTCTCTCCCCTCACCTCAACGGGAGATATCATAGTCAATGACATACTCTCCTCTTGTCATTCCAATCTCGCAATGAGAACCCTTCAACAATCAGTGCTCTCTTTGTATCAATCTATCTATCGATCCCTTTCCTTCTTCCTTCCCGAAGAGGAATCTTTCCCTGTTGGACTCGCCTATCTCACTAGTACCCTTGATCTGTTCCTACCGACGAAGACAACACTTGGCTGAGCTGAAGAAAAAAATCTTTCTACCCCAAATAAGCAATGTATCTATAGCTCACATATTGATCTCTTATCCTCTCATCATTCCCATCAATTTATTTGGTTCTAACCTGACTCGATATATTCGGCGGGCCTCAAGTATCCCCAATATTTCCAAACATACATAGATGTTTTTTTCGCTTAACTATAATAATGTCACATTTAATAAAACTAATATTATAAATGTTGGTTTCAATGCATATTGCTCATTTTTCATTGTGAAAAAGGGGAAGAGAGGGAGGATGGGAATAGGGGAAGGGTGCTGACTCGGAAGCCCTGATCATCAGCAATCACCCGGTAATCACTTCAAATTGTGATAGAAACCGGGAGATCGGAAGATAAGGGGAGTATCGAGTATCAAGGGAAGGAAAGGGAGGATGGGAATATGGGAAGGGAGTTGACTCGGAAGCCCTGATCATCAGCAATCACTCGGTTATCACTTCAAATCCTGATCGAAACCGGGAGATCGGAAGATAAGGGACGTATCGAGTAGCAAAGGCAGGGAAGGGAGGAAAATGGGTACTGACGGCAGAGGGAAGGGTACTGGAGTACTGTTGTGGGAGAGCTAGTCAACAAGTCGAGCAAGACAAGGCAGCGGAGAACATCGAGTACAGGGAGACTACTTAAGCAGTGATTACGCCTACTCGAGGACGGTGATTGCCCCTTGCTTGCCCGGTAGCTTATTGTGACTTGTCGTACTGTCTATAAAGTGATCTATCTCTGTCTTTCGTTTGTTTCGGGACATAGTATGATGAACAGTAATATGCAGTGAAAGCAAGCCGTCCATGTGTGATACTCTCTATACTTTCCATTTCGTATCTATCTGTGTTATTGTCGCGTTGTGTCTCTCGTCTTGTTATTTGTCGACACGCGGGATCGCCGATTGAGTGGCTGCAGAATGTGAGTTACTCTAATCGGTAAGCGGAACAGCCAGGCATAGCCAGGAGTAAGAACTCTCGTCTAAGTCTGTGTCCTTTCCCGTTGTATTAGCCTTACTGATAAGTGCGTGCATGAATGAGTCTAAGATCACCCTCAAGCGGTGACTAGGTAGGAATTAGGGTCAATCTGATTGAGGATAGCAACACGGCATCCTTGGAAAGGCACGGCTTGTGCATTATCACAGTGAATTAAACCACAATTTCAGTGAGAAGCGCATCATTTACGTGTTATACTCATGATAACTGTGTTCCATTGATTCTAAAAATCGTAAA